>JAHIAM010005507.1:0-92831 GCA_021605205.1 Aegilops longissima | reverse complement strand
GAGAAAGAGATGTTTACTTGCTGTTCAAAAGTTCTCCCACGTCACTTTTGGCCCAAGAGAAGATAGAGTCCAAGTCTCTCACGTTCGGACTCAGATTCGGACTACAGACATACCTGACTCAAAACGTCTATAACTTTTTCATACGGACTCCAAATTGGTTGATTCTTTTTTTGTTGGAAAATAGATTTCGTGCATTTTCCAACCCAATTGGAATCACCTTAAAATTCGTCCGGAGCGTTGAGTTATAAACGAAACAATCTGATGCTGTAGCAGAATCCGAGTCAAACTACAAGTCCAAAGGTGTTACGTCACCTCCGCTTGGGCCCATTGGCCTTGTACGACCTAGGGTTAGTTTTAGGCTTCCTTGGGACGTCCTCCCACCTCCTTGGCCGCCACCCCTTGCTCCTATATAAGTAGATCCATCTAGTAGCTTTTTCCTTGGGATTTGTTTAGTTAAAGTTAGCCATTGCAACCGTGTACTTTGTTTGTGTCCAACGACCAGACCAAGACCGCTTCGGATCCCCACCATTATCAATACTTCATATATATTCGCAATATTCAGATTGCTTTATCATATTCTTGCTTGTTCTTGATTGCTTGCAGGAATAGACCTTCGTGGTCAGGTTGATCGTGCTCCAGCGTGGTCAATAACTTCTCGGAGTTGGTTTAGCGATTGCTAAGGCGCAGCGTCGTGCACGCTTGTAGTCGGATCGTCAAAGTCGACTCCACCAAATCGATAGTTATCATCTCATCGAAGATCGGGACACCCTCGCCTCTATCAAGTGGTATCGAGGCGTTGAGTTATAGGCGAAACAATCGATCTTTAGCAGTAATCGAGTCAAACTACAAGTCCAAAGGTGTTACGTCACCTCCGCTTGGGCCCATTGGCCTTGTACGACCTAGGGTTAGTTTTAGGCTTCCTTGGGACGTCCTCCCACCTCCTTGGCCGCCACCCCTTGCTCCTATATAAGTAGATCCATCTAGTAGCTTTTTCCTTGGGATTTGTTTAGTTAAAAGTTAGCCATTGCAACTTCGTGTACTTTGTTTGTGTCCAACGACCAGACCAAGACCGCTTCCGGATCCCCACCATTATCAATACTTCATATATATTCGCAATATTCAGATTGCTTTATCATATTCTTGCTTGTTCTTCGATTGCTTGCAGGAATAGACCTTCGTGGTCAGGTTGATCGTGCTCCAGCGTGGTCAATAACTTCTCGGAGTTGGTTTAGCGATTGCTAAGGCGCAACGTCGTGCACGTTTGTAGTCGGATCGTCAAAGTCGACTCCACCAAATCGATAGTTATCATCTCATCGAAAGATCGGGACACCCTCGCCTCTATCAAGTGGTGATGAGGACATGACTACCTTGTATGAGACCAAAAATATTGCATACATGCATATTTCTCAGGTGATTTCTAGTGCAAACTATTCAATAATATATTTATGTTATCCAGGACAAAAATACTTCACAAACTTTTGTGCCATGTCTAATTGCAGGTGTATGGGACATTTGTACAATCCACATATGAAGATAAGGGAGAAAGAGATGTTTACCTGCTGTTCAAAAGTTCTCTCACGTCACTTTTGGCCCAAGAGAAGACAGAGTCCAAGTCTCTCACGTTACGGACTCAGATTCGGACTGCACAGACATACCTGACTCAAAACGTCTATAACTTTTCATACGGACTCCAAATTGGTTGATTCTTTTTTGTTGGAAAATAGATTTCGTGCATTTTCCAACCCAATTGAATCACCTTAAAATCCGTCCGGAGCGATGAGTTATAGACGAAACAATCTGATGCTGCAGCAGAATTCGAGTCAAACTACAAGTCCAAAGGTGTTACGTCACCTCCGCTTGGGCCCATTGGCCTTGTACGACCTAGGGTTAGTTTTAGGCTGCCTTGGGACGTCCTCCCACCTCCTTGGCCGCCACCCTTGCTCCTATATAAGTAGATCCATCTAGTAGCTTTTTCCTTGGGATTTGTTTAGTTAAAAGTTAGCCATTGCAACCGTGTACTTTGTTTGTGTCCAACGACCAGACCAAGACCGCTTACGGATCCCCACCATTATCAATACTTCATATATATTCGCAATATTCAGATTGCTTTATCATATTCTTGCTTGTTCTTGATTGCTTGCAGGAATAGACCTTCGTGGTCGTTGATCGTGCTCCAGCGTGGTCAATAACCTCTCGGAGTTGGTTTAGCGATAGCTAAGGCGCAACGTCGTGCACGTTTGTAGTCGGATCGTCAAAGTCGTCTCCATCAAATCGATAGTTATCATCTCATCGAAAGATCGGGACACCCTCGCCTCTATCAGTTTGCCACCTCCTTCTTGGTCGACCATGGCAATTCGACCGTGGCGTCATCCACAATGGGCGCACCAATCACTATAGCTTCAAGATGAAAGGGAAGGAATGATGAGGACATCAATACCATTGTTACACCCACAGCCCCTGCTGCTATACATACTGGACCAATTACTAGAGCTCGCGCACGCCAATTGAATTATCAGGTACTTTCGTTTCTTGGTAACGATTCCAATGTTCATGAGAATATGATGCTGCCTAAATTGGATACATTTGTTTTGCTTACAAATGAAGGGCCTACCATGGACAAGAAAGATGAACCTTGGAGCAAGTTCAAGCATGGAGATGTTGGCATGCAAAGGAGAACAAGAACGGAGTTACAAGTGATGATTCCAGGACTTTGAAGCCACCCTAATGAGTGCATAAGGCCTTGGACGAAATATACAAGATGCCACTTCATAATATTCGTCCATAGGCTATTCTAGGTGCTGCGTCACCTTATTATTGGGCCAGGCCCATGTAATTTCGAAATACTTAAGTATAGGCTGTTTTTAGAGTCCGTATGTGTGGGGAAACAAGAGTTAGGGTTGATTTCGGACCCCTCCACCAAGGGCCACGAAATTCCCCCCCTCTTTCTCCATATATACAGCCCTTAGGGCACCGTTTAGACCTTGGGTTTTGTTTAGATTAAAAGTTCGCCATAGCTGCAACTTCGCGTACTTCGTTTGTGTTCAACGACTGCACAAAGGCGTCCACAGAACCCCACCTTGATCAATAAAGCTTTCATCTTATATTCGCAATATCCAGATTGCAATCTCAGTTTCTTGCTTGTTCTTCGTTTGCTCGCGGACAGACCCTCGTGGTCGAGTTGATCGTGCTCCGGTGTGGTCAATAACCTCTCGGAGTTGGTTTAGCGATTGCTAAGGCGCGACGTCCTCGCACGTTCGTAGTCGGATCGTCAAAGTCGATTTCCTCCAAAGTGAAAACCACATCTCATCGAAAGACGGGACACCTTTGCCTCTATCAAGGAATATGTGCTACGACCTATGTCTCCTAGTCAAGTGACAGCCGACAAGCAAGCCACCAATCATAGAGACAAGAGTGAGAAAGTGATCCACCAAAAAGTGAGTGAGAGCCATAAGCCAAACTTGAGCGCCTCTTCGCCTAGAGAGAAAAACCTCATCCTATTTGCCACCAAAAGTGAGATGAGAGAAGTGTGTGAGAACCCATCGAGTGTGATGCACTTTGTCCTTGTGTGCAAGGATGGAGAACCAAAAACTAACACCATTCACGAGCTACCTTTGGTGTTTCAATCTCTTCTACAGGAATTTCAAGATGTTTTCCCCGATGAGCTACCTCCGGGTCTACCTCCTCTACGAGGCATTGAGCACCGAATCGACCTCATCCCCGGAGCGCTACTTCCAAACAAAGCTCCATACCGTGTCAATCCCGAAGAAACCAAGGAGATTCAACGGCAAGTACAACAACTCATCGACAACGGTCATGTACGTGAAAGCCTAAGCCCTTGTGCCGTTCCCGTTATACTTGTGCCTAAGCCTGATGGTAGTTTCCGCTTGTGCTCCGATTGTAGACCTATAAATGCTATTACCGTTCGCTATAGGCATCCCGTTCCTCGCTTAGATGATATGCTTGATGAACTTAGTGGAGCCAACTTTTTCTCAAAAATTGATCTTAAAAGTGGCTATTATCAAATCCACATTCAAGAAGGTGATGAATGGAAAACTGCTTTCAAAACCAAATTTGGCTTGTATGAGTGGTTAGTGATGCCTATGGGTTTGTCGGAAGCACCCGGAACTTTCGTGCGTCTTATGCATCATGTGCTTAGACCTTACATTGGAATCTTCGTTGTGGTTTACTTTGATGATATTCTTGTGTTTAGCAAAACCATGAAAGAGCACATCAATCATGTAAAATCTGTGTTGCAAACTCTTCGCTAGGAAAGCCTTTATGCAAACTTGAAAAAATGCACTTTTGGCGTTGACAAAGTGGTTTTCTTGGGTTTTGTAGTATCATCAAAGGGTGTCCATGTTGATGAATCTAAAATTGAAGCAATTAAAACTTGGCCCCAACCCACCAATTTGCAACAAGTGTGAAGTTTTCTTGGTCTTGCGGTTTTTATCGTCGTTTTGTGAAAGATTTTAGCACAATTGCCGCTCCTTTGCATGCCTTGAGTAAGAAGAATACTCCATTTGTTTGGGGAACTTTGCAATCAACCGCTTTTGATGAGCTCAAGTCTTTGCTTACTCATGCTCCGATTCTTGCTTTGCCCAATTTTGACAAAACTTTTGAGGTTCATTGTGATGCAAGTGGTACCGGAATTGGCGGAGTTTTGATGCAAGAAAAACGAGCCATTGCTTATTTTAGTGAAAAACTCTCCGGTGCTCAACTTAATTATCCCATCTATGACAAAGAATTGTATGCTTTAGTGCGTGTGCTACATGTTTGGGAACATTACCTTAGACCTCATGAGTTTGTCATCCATACCGATCCTGAAACACTTAAGTACCTCAAAGGTCAAACTAAGTTGAACAAGCGTCATGCCAAATGGAGTGAATTTATTGAATCTTTTCCTTATGTGATCAAGTACATTAAGGTTAAAGAAAATATAGTTGCCGAAGCACTTTCACGCATATGCATGCTTGTCACTCAACTTGAGTTGAGTGTTATTGGTTTTGAGCATATAAAAGACTTGTATGAGCATGATCCATCTTTTGCTATTCATTATGCTAAATGTTTGACGCATACTTCTTGGGAACAATATTACATCAAGGATGGTTATCTTATGAGAGCTAACAAACTGTGCATTCCCGAGTCTTCTCTTCGTTTGCTCCTTTTGCAAGAGGTTCATGGAGGCGGACTCATGGGACATTTCGGACGCGACAAGACATTCGCCACGCTCTCCAACAACTTTTTTTGCCCAAGATGTTCCGCGACGTCTCACGCTTCACCACCCGATGCTATACATGTCGCAAAGCTAAGTCTAAAGCTCAATCTCATGGTCTTTACATGCCTCTTCCTATTCCTTATCAACCATGGGAAGACATTAGTATGGATTTTGTACTTGGTTTGCCTAGAACTCAAAATGGAAAGGATTCTGTATTTGTTGTTGTGGACCGATTTTTTAAGATGGCACATTTCATTCCTTGCAACAAGATAGACGATGCTTCACATGTTCAAATCTCTTTTGTAGGGAAATCTTGCGCCTCCATGGAGTACCAAAGACAATCGTCTCCGACCGCGACGTCAAATTCTTGAGTTACTTTTGGAAGACGCTATGCGCCAAGCTCGGAATCAAGCTCTTGTTCTCATCCGCATACCATCCTCAAACCGACGGCCAAACGGAGGTGACGAACCGGACACTATCCACTCTACTTCGCGTGTTGATCAAGAAGAACATCAAGGAGTGGGAGGCGTGTCTACCGATCGCTGAGTACGCCTATAACTGTGCAAAACATTCGACTACCGGCATGTCCCCCTTCGAGGTCCTCTACGGCTTCAACCCGTTGTCACCATTGGACATTCTACCTCTCCCTCTACAAGAGCGCACCAACATGGATGCGAGTACACGGACAAGCTACATCAACAAGATGCATGAGGATACAAGGCACACCATCGAGCGCCAAGTACAACGACTAGCGTCCAAGCTCAACGTCAACATGCAGCCCAAGACATTCAACATTGGAGACCTCGTGTGGCTACACCTTCGCAAAGACCGCTTCCCCAACGAACGCAAGTCCAAGCTTCTCCCTCGAGCCGACGAACCCTTCAAGGTGCTAGCACGCTACAACGACAACGCCTACAAGATTGAACTCCCACGAGACAAGTACACCGTGAGCGACAACTTCAACGTCAAAGACCTCTCGCCTTTCCATGGTGATGAAGATTTTGATCCGAGGTCGGATCTTTCCCAAGGAGGGAGATGATGCGAGCATCCTTCCATCATCCCCATGGACTCTACATCGACACATCCAACCCCACGAGGACCCACGACGAGAGCTCGAGCATGTGCTATTCAATCCGAGTTCACTCTCTCCTTGTTGAACTTCACTTTGACCCACTTGAGACATGGCTACTACCTCAAGCAGAGATGCTTTACGTGCTCGGTACCGTAAAGCAACCAAGGAGAAGGAACAGTGCAAGACGGACATCAAGATCAAGGAAGCATTCGGCCCAACCTGGAGGGACCGGTACAACCGCCCCACAACCGGCCGGGCGGAACAACCGGCCTACTACCGCCCAACAACCGGACGCTATTCGGTGATCAAGCGGTGCAAGGACGGTACAGCACCGTATGTACCGGTAAAACCCAAATGACCGGAACTACCGGCCCCACGACCGGTACAACCGCTGGGAACCCCGACTCCCAGTGCAAGCCAACACGACCCGGCGGTAGTACCGCCTTCCTCGACCGGTACTTCCGCTCCCCCTGGATCGCCAGCGGTACAACCGCCCCCTCGACCGGAACAACCGGCCTGTCTGCGCACAGGGCTCGGGCATGAGGCCAATTGATGCGAAGCATCCCAAACTCATCCCCACGGACGTGCCTACATCTCCCTCAACACCACCGGGACCCATGACGAGAGCCCGAGCTAAGGCTATTGAAGATAAGGTGAACTCGCTCCTCTCCGAACTTCCTATTTCTACCCATGAGACATGGCTACTAACTCATTCAGAAACTCTATGTGTAATCAGGTACATGGAGGTGAGCCAAGGATCTCGACTTGCAAGAGCCAAGGCGGCGAGGACCCCAAGTATGTCGAAGAGGAAGAAGAGATGCGGTGAAGCTGCAGGACACGGACGTCCGACCCCTTCCGGACATCCGCGATTCCCAGACACGGACGTCCGACGCCCTCGGGACGTCCGAACTTCGTCACCGAACCAAATCTACAGACGGCCGGAGCTGGCGGACGTCCGGACGACAATCACCCGGCGAAACTACGGACAGCCGACAACCTACGGACGTCCGGACCCTCCTGAAGCCCCGGACGGCCGACCCGCTACGGACGACCGACACACCTTCAGCAGAGAAGAATCCACGGACGTCCGAACGCGTTCGGACGACCGGACCTTCCCGAGCCTCCGGACGTCCGACGGAGTCCGGACGACCGACGCCTGATGCGGGCTGGAGCCCATGCACCCCTTCGTTTTGACTTCCATTTGCACTAAGACTATAAATAGGATCCCCCATCTCCTAGTTAGGGGCAGCATTGGATTAGCTCATATTTTGGTGTGAGAGCCTTTGCTCATCCACTTGGCTACTTCTCCGCGGAGATCAGGACCTCTACGGAGAAGATCCCCAAGCGGATTCAAGACCCCCTTCTAGGGTGGACCCCATCAAGACCTCCTCTCGGAGAAGAACGGCTACTCGTGTATCCTTTCCTTTGTTGTTCTTGAATCTTGTGCCACTCTATGTGTTCGATAATCTAGCACTTGTGTGATTGATTTCTTGTCGGTTGAGTGCATTCTCTCTCGTTTTCCCCGTGTTTTCCCTCTTGTTCTTCCGCGTGTTCCTCGTGATTCCCCGTAGGATCCGCTCCAACGTGAAAGATCGTCCACGTAGGGTTCCGCCCTACATCATCTTGGTATCATGAGCCACGTTGATCACGTTATTGGAGCCCCTACCCCTCTTTTTCTAGCTTGATTTTGTTGTGTTCTTGCCTAAATCCGAAAATCCCCACCAAAAATAGCCCCAAATTTTTTTTGTGATTTGTTTGTGAGTTGAGATTTTGTTGGATTTGGTCCATGGATTTGTGTTGCTACGTGTGGATCTAGCTTTCCCCACCCTCCCCACCCTTTTCCATCCACCAAACCCCTCGATTTCGACCTCACAATCATCTTCTTCCCCGTAATTCTAGCAGTTCTTCTTCCCGAACCCGAGTTTCGCCCGAGCTCGGACATCCGGAAAAGGCGGACGTCTGACGATCCGGACGATCAGTAAATTCTGGACGTCCAGTAAAACCCCGACCAAACTGAATTCTTTCAGTTCAGACACTACCCCCCCACATTTCACCACATCTTCCAAACCCTTATACATACATCTTCCACGATACCTCCGATGATGATTTTGGCACATTTTGGGTCTTTGAGATTTTGAGTGGTGGCTTCCGTATCCTTTTGTGTTTCGGCTATCTAGGTGCGGTTCGACTTCGTCATCACCACGACTCAACTTCGCAAGGGTCTCATCATCGCCAAGGACGGTAACTTCGACAACATCTTTGTCATACCTTGCAATTGCATTGATAACCCACATAGCCTCATTTTGCGTAGCTTACCCATCGAGACTAGCCATTGAGTATTGCAGGCAACGTGACTTGTGCACATTAGTGATCATACTCCATAGCATACATACCATACAATAGTGGTGCATATCTTGAGATCAACTTGTGTGTCACAAAGTTGTCATCGCATACACAATTGCTATCTTGGTTCGTGAAATTTTGCATGAGAAAAGAGCTCAAAAGAGAAAGAGCCAATCAAGCTTTTAAGCAAAGAGAGAAAGATAAGCAAAGAGCTTATGAGCAAGAACCATAGCATCATAAAATATTAAGATTGTCATACTTGATCATCTTGGATCAACACATCGAGACACCATACATAGAGCATACTTGGGATAGAAGTTGTTGCATTTTTGCTTAGTAGGTTGTGCACAAGTTCGTATCCGCCTATTGTGCAATCGTGCTAGCGTCTCTCTAGCGTTGTGCAACAAGAGCATCTTGGTGAATTCCACATTTTGGCTCATCCTTGGTTGCATAACCCCATATTATCTAGTTGCGTGTGTGTTTCCGTGTACCATATCTTGCTATTGGTCTACTTGTTGCATTTGCAAATTTGTGAATCATTTCCAACTTTATTGAGTCTCACTTACAATTGCATCAAATTTTGTGCCACCATCCTAACCGAGCTCCACCATAAGCTTTTATTTGTGTAGGTGTGAGAACCGACAAGAATCGGTACCAAGAGTGCTATTTCATTGTCCGCATTTGAGTGAACTTGATTCATTTTCAACATCGGTCAAAGGTACATTGGTATAAGTTCTTTTCCGTTCTACCACTCACATTTTGTTTGGAATGATGGATAGGCCAAGTTCTTCTACCAACCCACTCTTCATCGAGCAAGGCGATTTACATGACTTCATATGTCACCAAGAGCCACCTCTTTGGTGCACAACGAGCGTTGCACCAAGAACAACAAGCAATGAGCGACCGCATCGACAACCTCGCCACCGACTTGCGACTCTCCGAGCAACGTACAAGAGACTACTTCGACAACAAGTTCGAGGCTCACAAGCAAGAGAATGATGCAAGAATGGACGAGATCCGCGCGTTGATGAGAAACCGGCATCATTCAACTTCTTCATCATCAAGACGGAGCCGCTCGACTCGACACTCCGACGACACCTTCTATGACTCAAGTACACCTACTTCGAACACTCTTCGTCGTGCCGCTCGTCAAGACCGTCAAGCATCTCGCAACCCGCTACATGACAAGCATTCACAAGAGCAAGTTGATGATCAAGTTCCTCCTCCTCAATCAAACAAAGAGGCTTTTGCTCAAGCACAAGAACGACAACGTCTTCGTCGCCAACAAGAGGAAGAACGAGCGCGTCTACACCAAGACGAACAAGACGCCAAGGCTCAACGTCTTCAACAACAACAACGTGAAGCGCAAGCTCTTGAGGCGCAACGTGCCCTTCAAGAATCAAGTAGAGCCTTCGCCAACCGCAGTCGCGAACGGCGCAATCAAGAGGAAGCCCTTCGAGAAGAAATTCAAGAGAGGAACTACCAACCTCATGTACAACGTCAAGTTCCTCAAGCTCCTCCACAAGCTCGTCAAGCTCCACCTCAACCTCAAGTTCAACAAGAGCAAGTTGATCATGGTCTTCCTCCGCGCCAAGAGCAACATGAAGACGATTACAATCCACGTCAAGGACGTCATCATCAACATCGCCAACAACACAATGAAGAGCAACGCTATGGCAAGCTAAAATTCACCATGCCAAAGTTCAATGGAAGCAATGACCCCGAAGACTACCTCTCATGGGCATTGAAGGTTGACAAAATCTTCCGGTTGCACAACTACGATGAAGCAAAGAAAATCGCTATGGCCTCCCTTGAGTTCCAAGATTATGTGCTCATATGGTGGGAACAAATCGTTGAGCGACGACAAGCAAGAGGTGAACCTCCCATCACCACTTGGGCCCAAATGAAGGATGTCATGCGAGCACGTTTTGTGCCAACCTACTACAACCGACCTCTTCAAGAAACTCCAACTACTCAAGCAAGGAACAAAGAGTGTTGAAGAATACTACAAGGACATGGAGATAGCCATGATTCGAGCCAATGTCAAGGAAGATGATGAGCAAACTATGGCACGTTTCTTGAATGGACTCAATCATCCCATCAAGAAGATCGCCGACTTCCAACCATACTCATCCCTCATTGAGCTCGTGCATCAAGCTACAAAGGCGGGCATGAAGTGCAAGATGACTTCAAATGCACGCCAAGTACTCATCCAAGACCTCTGGCTTCTCCAACAACCAAGCTTCAACGACTCCTCCAACATCTACATCAACCAAGCTTTCTTCAAGAAACGACGACAAGTCAAGCTACAAGAAGACTTCGACAAGTTCAAGTCGTCCTCCTCCTACTACAAGCAACATCAAGCCGCGTGCTTCATCATCTACTCCGACCGATGAGACCATCAAGACAAGCTCCTTCAAGTGTTTCACTTGCGGCGGCCGAGGCCACAAGTCATACGAATGCACCAACAAGCACACCATGATCCTCAACGATGATGGCACATATGACTCCATGAGTGAAGAGGAGATGGAAGCTCTTGAGCAAGTGGCCATGCACCGGCAAGTGAACGAAGAGCACGATGATCAAGTCTTTTGTGATGAGGATTCGAGCCCCGCTCTCGTTGTCTCCAAGGTCTTGACTCTTCAACATCAACAAGAAGAAGACCAACGATGCCACATCTTCCACACAAAAGCCGGCATCAATGGACGGTCCATCAAGGTCATCATCGATGGAGGTAGTTGCCACAACTTGGCAAGTGAAGAACTATGCTCCAAGCTCCAATTGGCAAAGAGGAAGCACCCGCATCCCTACAAGGTTCAATGGCTAAGTGACTCCGGCACTATACGAGTTGAACATACGGTCCTAGTCTCTTTCAAAATTGGTGCATACGAAGACACTTTGGAGTGTGATGTGGTCCCAATGACCGTTTGTCACCTACTTCTTGGTCGTCCATGGCAATTCGACCGTGGTGTCATACACAATGGGCGCACCAATCACTATAGCTTCAAGATGAAAGGGAAAGAATATGTGATACGACCTATGTCTCCTAGTCAAGTGATAGCCGACAAGCAAGCCACACATCAAAGAGAAAAGAGTGAGAAAGTGATCCACCCAAAAGTGAGTGAGAGCCACAAGCCAAATTTGAGCGACTCTTCGCCTAAAGAGAGAAACCTCATTCTATTCGCCACCAAAAGTGAGATGAGAGAAGTGTGTGAGAACCCATCGAGTGTGATGCACTTTGTCCTTGTGTGCAAGGTGGAGAGCCAAAAACTAACACCATTCACGAGCTACCTTTGGTGTTTCAATCTCTTTTGCAGGAATTTCAAGATGTTTTCCCCGATGAGCTACCTCCGGGTCTACCTCCTCTTCGAGGCATTGAGCATCGAATCGACCTCATCCCCGGAGCGCCTCTACCAAACAAAGCTCCATACCGAGTCAATCCTGACGAAACCAAGGAGATTCAACGGCAAGTACAACAACTCATCGACAACGGCCATGTACGTGAAAGCCTAAGCCCTTGTGCCGTTCCGGTTATTCTTGTGCCTAAGCCCGATGGAAGTTTCCGCTTGTGTTCCGATTGTAGACCTATCAATGCTATTACCGTTCGATATAGACATCCCATTCCCCGCTTAGATGATATGCTTGATGAACTTAGTGGAGCCAACTTTTCTCAAAATTGATCTTAAAAGTGGCTATTATCAAATACGCATACAAGAGGGTGATGAATGGAAAACTGCTTTCAAAACCAAATTTGGTTTATATGAATGGTTAGTGATGCCTATGGGTCTTTCGGAAGCTCCCGGTACTTTTGTGCGTCTTATGCATCATGTGCTTCGTCCTTATATTGGAGTCTTTGTTGTGGTTTACTTCAACGATATCCTTGTGTTTAGCAAAACCATGAAAGAGCACATCAATCATGTAAAATCTGTGTTGAAAACTCTTCGCAAGGAAAGCCTTTATGCAAACTTGAAAAAAATGCACTTTTGGAGTTGACAAAGTGGTTTTCTTGGGTTTTGTAGTTTGCTCAAAGGGTGTCCATGTTGATGAATCTAAAATTGAAGCAATTAAAACTTGGCCCCAACCCACCAATTTGCAACAAGTGCGTAGCTTTCTTGGTCTTGCGGGTTTTTATCGCCGCTTTGTGAAAGATTTTAGCACAATTGCAGCTCCTTTGCATGCTTTGAGCAAGAAGAATACTCCCTTTGTTTGGGGAACTTTGCAATCAACCGCTTTTGATGAGCTCAAATCTTTGCTTACTCATGCTCCGATTCTTGCTTTGCCCAATTTTGACAAAACTTTTGAGGTTCATTGTGATGCAAGTGGTACCGGAATTGCCGGAGTTTTAATGCAAGAAAAATGAGCCATTGCTTATTTTAGCGAAAAACTCTCCGGTGCTCAACTTAATTATCCCATCTATGACAAATAATTGTATGCTTTAGTGCGTGTGCTACATGTTTGGGAACATTACCTTAGACCTCATGAGTTTGTCATCCATACCGATCATGAAACGCTTAAGTACCTCAAAGGTCAAACTAAATTGAACAAGCGTCATGCCAAATGGAGTGAATTCATTGAATCTTTTCCTTATGTGATCAAGTACATTAAGGGTAAAGAAAATGTAGTTGCCGACGCGCTTTCACGCATATGCATGCTTGTCACTCAACTTGAGATGAATGTTATTGGTTTTGAGCATATAAAAGACTTGTATGAGCATGATCCATCTTTTGCTTCTCCTTATGCTAAGTGTTTGGCGACATCGTCGTGGGAACAATATTACATCAAGGATGGTTATCTTATGAGAGCTAACAAACTTTGCATTCCCGAGTCTTCTCTTCGTTTGCTACTTTTGCAAGAGGCTCATGGAGGCGGACTCATGGGACACTTTGGACGCGAGAAGACTTTCGCCACGCTCACCAACAATTACTTTTGGCCCAAGATGTTCCGCGACGTACAACGCTTCACCAACCGATGCTTTATATGTCGCAAAGCTATGTCTAAAGCTCAATCTCATGGTCTTCACATGCCCCTTCCTATTCCATATCATCCTTGGGAAGACATTAGCATGGATTTTATACTTGGTTTGCCTAGAACTCAAAATGGAAAGGACTCCGTGTTTGTTGTTGTGGATAGATTTTCTAAGATGGCACATTTCATTGCTTGCAACAAGATAGACGATGCTTCACATGTTGCAAATCTCTTTTGTAGGGAAATCTTGCGACTCCATGGAGTACCAAAGACAATCGTCTCCGATCGTGACGTCAAGTTCTTGAGTTATTTTTGAAAGACCCTATGCGCCAAACTCGGAATCAAGCTATTGTTCTCATCCGCATACCACCCTCAAACCGACGGCCAAACGGAGGTGACGAACCGCACACTATCCACTCTACTTCCTGTCTTGATCAAAAAGAACATCAAGGAGTGGGAAGCATGTCTACCCATCGCCGAGTACGCCTACAACCGTGCAAGACATTCGACTACCGGCAAGTCCCCCTTCGAGGTCGTCTACGGCTTCAACCCGTTGTCACCATTGGACATTCTACCTCTTCCTCTACAAGAGCGCACCAACATAGACGCGAGTGAACGGGCAAGCTACATCAAAAAGATACATGAGGATACAAGACATGCCATCGAACGACAAGTTCATCGACTAACGACCAAGCTCAACATCAACAAGCAACCCATGGTCTTCAACATTGGTGATCTAGTATGGCTGCACCTTCGCAGGACCGCTTCCCCAAAGAGCGCAAGTCAAGCTTCTCCCTCGGCGAGACGGACCTTTCAAGGTGCTAGCACGCTTCTAGCGACAACGCCTACAAGATCGACCTACCTCATAACAAGTACAATGTGAGCTACATCTTCAACGTCAAGGACCTTGCACCTTACCATGGAGATGATCCTCTTGATCCGAGGTCGGATCTCTCCCAAGGGGGAGATGATGCGGAGCATCCCAAACTCATCCCCACGGACGTGCCTACATCTCCTCAACACCACCACGGGACCCATGGCGAGAGCCCGAGCTAAGGTTATTGAAGATAAGGTGAACTCGCTCCTCTCCGAACTTCCTATTTCTACCCATGAGACATGGCTACTACCTCATTCGAAACTCTATGTGTAATCGGTACATGGAGGTGAGTGATAGAGCGAGGTGTCCCGATCTTTCGATGAGATGATAACTATCGATTTGGTGGAGCGACTTTGAGGATCCGACTACAAGCGTGCCTGACGTTGCGCCTTAGGAATCGCTAAACCAACTCCGAGAGGTTATTGACTACTGTTGGAGCACAATCAACGACCACGAAGGTCTATTCCTGCAAGCAATCGAAGAACAAGCAATATGATAAAGCAATCTGAATATTGCGGTATATATGAAGTATTGATAAAGGTGGGGATCCGTGAATGGTCTTGGTCTGGTCGTTGGACACAAGCGTAGTACGAAGTTGCAATGGTTAACTTTAACTAAACAAATCCCAAGGAAAAAGCTACTAGATGGATCTACTTATATAGGAGCAAGGGTGGCGGCCAAGGAGGTGGGAGGACGTCCCAAGGCAGCCTAACACTAACCCTAGGTCGTACAAGGCCAATGGGCCTAAGTGGAGGTGACGTAACACCTTTGGACTTGTAGTTTGACTCGGATTCTCTGCAGACATCAGTTGTTTCGTCCATAACTCAACGCTCGGACGGATTTTAAGGTGATTCCAATTGGGTTGGGAAACACACGAAATCTATTTTCCAACAAAAAGAATCAACCAATTTGGAGTCCGTATGAAAAAGTTATTGACGTTTTGAGTCGGTATGTACATGCAGTCCGAATCTGAGTCGAACGTGAGAGACTTGGACTCTATCTTCTCTTGGGCCAAAAGTGGCGTGAGAGAACTTTTTGAACAGCAGGTAAACATCTCTTTCTCCCTTATCTTCATATGTGGATTGTACAAATGTCCCATACACCTGCAATTAGACATGGCACAAAAGTTTGTGAAGTATTTTTGTTCTGGATGAATAAATAAATTATTGCATAGTTTGTATTAGAAATCACCTCACAAATATACATGTATGCAATATTTTTGGTCGTATCCAAGGTAATCATGTCCTCATCATCCTCCCCTTCTTGAAAACAAAGCCGTCCTCGGCGTTGCTTAGTCTGAAATATGGCTAACAAAAGAGACAAGGTGTACATGTTGTATATGTATATGTCATCCATTTTTATTTCCCTTGATTTTTGCACATATGACACATGAATAGATGAGTAACTTGCATAGTTCATAAAATCTAAAGTCAAAACATTATCACAAGAAGTAGAAGGCATGAAAATATTACAACTCAGTTTGCACATATAAGTGAAGCTCTTATTCATTTCAAAAGATTGACAATGTTCATCATTAAACCATCCCAACATTGGTGAATAAACCTTACTTGCATCAAGTTTACATGCTACAACATGCTTAAATAAGCAAACATGTAATGAGTCATTCGACACAGAATCATCACCATGATTAGAGGTCATATCAAAATGATTAAACATTGATTCTTTTGCATCAATAGTTAATTCAATGGGTGCACTCAAAATTGTTGGTATTTCAGTTGTTTGATCACATGACGCATTCATGATAGTATCAAGATTCTCTAAAATAGGTGATGTGCTCAAATCACCGTTAACTCAACACATGATGCATTCAAGTTAACTAGGGATGCATCATTCTCATGTGAAGTTATATCATTAATACCTTCTTTGTTACCTTGTCGCAAAGACATAGCTGATGTAGGTGCAGGCCTTGATAATGCACCATACACTTGAGATGATGTCGCTCACAATCTGGGTGGGGCTGCTCTAGTAGGTGCAGCGGTGGAGGAACCAACGGCGATGGTGAGCATGAACTGGAATAGTAGTTGTTGTAGTCACCCAATACATCCTCCTGTAGCTGTCTCTCAAAGGTACAAGCGAACATACATACCAATAATGGAGCGAGGAATATAGTGAAATCTTGCACGGATATCATGGTTCAAACCACCAAAAATCTATTCATTGTATCATCCTCAGATTCTTCTATGTCACAATGATGCATATAAGATTTGAACTCTTTGTAGTAAGCATGAACAGTGTTCTTGCCTTGTTTTAATTGTTCAAATTTGCGAAGCAATTCACGACGATAGTAAGGAGGAAAAAATTGTTGTCTCATTACAGCTTTCAAAACTTTCCAAGTTGTGGGTTGGTTATCAATGTTTTCTTACAATGTACACTCCACCAAATGAAGCAAAACCAGTAAATGCTCTAGTGGTAGCTCGTACTCTCTCAAGTTCGAAAAATCATGGTGACTAAAACTTCTTCTAATTCAAGCTCCCAAGCTAGATAAATAGCAGGATTAAATCTACCCTCAAATGATGGTAAAGACATACCACGACCATATGCTTGTGTGTGTTGTCCCAACTCTCGTGATGATGAAGATGTGTCCGTCGTCCAAGAACTTCTATCTCGGAACTGTCATGATTAGTAGAAACAAGAAACAAAATTCGAGAATAATGTTCCTATGAACTACTAGGATGTGGTTATAAATTGCTCATAGTAAAGCAAATATCAATATCTTACAAGTTCTTACCATGCGGCGGTGGTGACAGGCAACCAGCGGTGTCAAGTAACTCGAAGATTGTGTAAAGCGATTGCCGAGAGAACGACGTATACACGTGTAGAAATATGTGGAGCTGGGTTGGCTATATATGGTAGCAAAAAATTAGCAATAATCAATTCATAGATGCAATGTTGAATAAGCGCTCAACGACGGTCTTGTGCTGGTCCTAGGCTAGACCAGACTAGAGACGCGAGCCTAGAACACTAATGAGGTCACGGCGTAGCACAACTAGCATCAATGAAGGATAATAAGTAGCTCTGGACAGCAAGATATAAGTGAAGATCACAACGGCAAGTAAAGATAATGATGAAGAACAAGCGCCAAGCAGGATATACACCAACTCTCTCTCAATTTTCCTCTTGAAAAGTTTGAGCCAATTTTCTGATAACTTTTTAAAGAATGCTACTAACTCAAGCTTTCCAATTCAGAAAGAATCACTCAATTCGAGTTGATATGAGGAGTCAAAAATTCTAAAACTGGTTTGAAAAACTGGAATAAGCTGTGTTCACGAACTTGGAGGGCAAAAGACCTATTTAGAAGCCGATTTTGAGGTGCCAAATATTGAACTTGCTTCTGCAACTATTTAGATCGGCTCGTCTCTAGCTTTAATTTGAGTACTCATGAGCCAAAAGCGGACTTCGTATGAGGAAGTTATGTCTGTTTTACTGAACAGTGCACAAAACAGATTCAATCCGAATTCAGCTACGAGATTGAGTCTAGATAGATCCGAACTTTGTTTTTTTTCTTCTCTCTTTTTTCTCACACTATTTTTCCTTTTCTTTCTCTCTTTTTTCTCTGACTTTTTTTACTTTTTGTTCTCTTTTTTTCTCTTTTTTCTCTTTTCCAAAACAAACTAGATAAGATGCAGATTGGATCAGCGAAGATGTGAATGACCTCAACTATGATTATGACAATGAATAGTGCGTAGTACGTGGTGGAAATTGATGGATGGTATGGTGGACAGCGGAAGGATAATGGCCTTAGCGGCGGCGTGACTAATGTGAACAGAACTCGAAACTCTAAAGGAACTAGACACTAAGACCAGCAACTCGACACGACGATGCAACCGATAACTCAATAATACAAACAATGAAAAGAAAATTGCAAAGGCTCAGACTGGCTTGGACAAAGGATGAATAGATCTAAATTTTTTTTGTGGCTTTTTCATGGACTATAGGTATGAAAGACAGATGCGATCTAAACTATGAAAAACTGTAAAATCTCACCGAGCAACCTGAAAACTTGATAGAGGCGAGGGTGTCCCGATCTTTCGATGAGATGATAACTATCGATTTGGTGGAGACGACTTTGGGGATCCGACTACAAACGTACACGACGTTGCACCTTAGCAATCGCTAAACCAACTCCGAGAGGTTATTGACTACGCCGGAGCACAATCAACCTGACCACGAAGGTCTATTCCTGCAAGCAATCGAAGAACAAGCAAGAATATGATAAAGCAATCTGAATATTGCGAGTATATATGAAGTATTGATAAAGGTGGGGATCCGTAAGCGGTCTTGGTCTGGTCGTTGGACACAAACGAAGTACACGAAGTTGCAATGACTAACTTTTAACTAAACAAATCTCAAGGAAAAAGCTACTAGATGGATCTACTTATATAGGAGCAAGGGGTGGCGGCCAAGGAGGTGGGAGGACGTCCCAAGGCAGCCTAACACTAACCCTAGGTCGTACAAGGCCAATGGCCCCAAGTGGAGGTGACGTAACACCTTTGGACTTGTAGTTTGACTCGGATTCTGCTGCAGCATCAGATTGTTTCGTCCATAACTCAACGCTCCGGACGGATTTTAAGGTGATTCCAATTGGGTTGGAAAACACACGAAATCTATTTTCCAACAAAAAAAGAATCAACCAATTTGGAGTCCGTATGAAAAAGTTATTGACGTTTTGAGTCAGGTATGTCTGTGCAGTCCGAATCTGAGTCCAGAACATGAGAGACTTGGACTCTATCTTCTCTTGGGCCAAAAGTGACGTGAGAGAACTTTTTGAACAGCAGGTAAACATCTCTTTCTCCCTTATCTTCATATGTGGATTGTACAAATGTCCCATACACCTGCAATTAGACATGGCACAAAAGTTTGTGAAGTATTTTTGTTCTGGATGATATAAATAAATTATTGCATAGTTTGTATTAGAAATCACCTCACAAATATACATGTATGTAATATTTTTGGTCGTATCCAAGGTAATCATGTCCTCATCATGAGCCAAGGATCTACGACTTGCAAGAGCCAAGACGGCGAGGACCCCAAGTATGTCGAAGAGGAAGAAGAGATGCGGCTGAAGCTGCAGGACACGGACGTCCGACCCCTTCCGGACATCCGATGATTCCCAGGACACAGACGTCCGACGCCCTCCGGACGTCCGGAACTTCGTCACCCGAACCAAATCTACGGACGACCGGAGCTGGCCGGACGAGCAGAAACTACGGACGACCGACAACCTACGGACGTCCGGACCCTCCTGAAGCCCCGGACGGCCGACCCGCTACGGACGACCGACGCACCTTCAGCAGAGAAGAATCCACGGACGTCCGAACGCATTCGGACGACCGGACCTTCCCGAGCCTCCGGACGTCCGACGGAGTCTGGACGACCGACGCCTGATGCGGGCTGGAGCCCATGTACCCCTTCGTTTTGACTTCCATTTGCACTAAGACTATAAATAGGATCCCCCATCTCCTAGTTAGGGGCAGCATTGGATTAGCTCATATTTTGGTGTGAGAGCCTTTGCTCATCCACTTGGCTACTTCTCCGCGGAGATCAGGACCTCTACGGAGAAGATCCCCCAAGCGGATTCAAGACCCCCTTCTAGGGTGGACCCCATCAAGACCTCCTCTCGGAGAAGAACGGCTACTCGTGTATCCTTTCCTTTGTTGTTCTTGAATATTGTGCCACTCTATGTGTTCGATAATCTAGCACTTGTGTGATTGATTTCTTGTCGGTTGAGTGCATTCTCTCTCGTTTTCCCCGTGTTTTCCCTCTTGTTCTTCCGCGTGTTCCTCGTGATTCCCCGTAGGATCCGCTCCAACGTGAAAGATCGTCCACGTAGGGTTCCGCCCTACATCACCCATGTACCCCTTCATTTCGCCCCCATTTGCACTAAGACTATAAATAGAACTCCCCCACCTCCTAATTAGGGTTAGCATTGGTTTAGCTCATGTTTGTGTGAGAGCCTTGCTCATCCACTTGGTTACTTCTCCTCGGTGCTCAGGACCTCTACGGAGAAGATCCCCCAAGCGGATTCAAGACCCCCTTCTAGGGTGGACCCCATCAAGACCTCCTCAAGGAGATGAACGGCTACTCGTGTATCCTTACCTTTGTTGATTGTGGATCATATGTATCTCTTTGTGTTCGGTGATCTAGCACTTGTGTGATTGATTCCTTGTTGGTTGAGTGATTTCTCTCTCGTTTCCTCCGTGTTTCCCTTTGTTCTTCCGCGTGTTCTTCGTGATTCCCCGTAGGATCCACTCCAAACGTGAAAGATCGTCCACATAGGGTTCCGCCCTACATCACTCGTGAATGCATAGTTTGTTAGCTCTCATAAGATAACCATCCAAGAAGTATGCGTCAAACACTTAGCATAAGGAATAGCAAAAGATGGATCATTAGCATACAAGTCTTTGATGTGCTTAAAACCAATAACATTCAACTCAAGTTTAGTGACAAGCGTGCATATGCGTGAAAGTGCATCCGCAACTACATTTTCCTTACCCTTAATGTACTTGATCACATAGGGGAAAGATTCAATAAATTCACTCCATTTGGCATGACACTTGTTCAACTTAGTTTGACCTTTTAAGTACTTAATCGTTTCGTGGTCGGTATGTATGACAAACTCACGAGGTCTAAGATAATGTTCCCAAACATGTAGCACACGCACTAAAGCATACAATTGTTTGTCATATATGGGATAGTTAAGTTGACCACCGGACAGTTTTTCACTAAAATATGCAATGGTTCGTTTTTCTTGCATCAAAACTCCGCCAATTCCGGTACCACTTGCATCACAAAGAACCTCAAAAGTTTTGTCAAAATTGGGCAAAGTAAGAATCGGAGCATGAGTAAGCAAAGACTTGAGCTCATCAAAAGCGGTGGATTGCAAAGATCCCCAAACGAAAGGAGCATTCTTCTTACTCAAAGCATGCAAAGGAGCGGCAATAGTGCTAAAATCTTTCACAAAGCAATGATAAAAACCCGCAAGACCAAGAAAGCTACGCACTTGTTGCAAATTGGTGGGTTGGGGCCAAGTTTTAATTGCTTCATCAACATGGACACCTTTTGAGGAGAAAACAAAACCAAAGAAAACCACTTTGTCAACACCAAACGTGCATTTTTTTCATGTTTGCATAAAGACGTTCCTTGTGAAGGGTTTGCAAAACAGCCCTAACATGATCAAGATGCTCTTTCATGGTTTTGCTAAACACAAGAATATCGTCGAAGTAAACCACAACAAAGACTCCAATATAAGGGCGAAGCACATAATGCATAAGGCATGCGAAAGTACCGGAGCTTCGATAAACCCATAGGCATGACTAACCACTCATATAAGCCAAATTTGGTTTTGAAAGCAGTTTTCCATTCATCACCCTCTTGTATGCGGATTTGATAATAGCCACTTTTAAGATCAATTTTGGAGAAAAAGTTGGCTCCGCTAAGCTCATCAAGCATATCATCTAAGCGAGGATTGGGATGCCTATAGCGAATGGTGATAGCATTTATAGGTCTACAATCGGAACACAAGCGGAAACTTCCATCGGATTTAGGCACAAGTATAACCGGAATGGAACAAGGGCTTAAGCTTTCACGTACGTGACCGTTGTCGATGAGTTGTTGTACTTGCCGTTGAATCTCCTTAGTTTCTTCGGGCTTGACACGGTATGGAGCTTTGTTTGGAAGTGGCGCTCCGGGGATGAGGTCGATTCGATGCTCAATGCCTCGTAGAGGAGGTAGACCCGGAGGTAGCTCATCGGGGAAACCATCTTGGAATTCCTGCAAAAGAGATTGAAACACTAAAGGTAGCTCGTGAGAGGTGTTAGTTTTTGGTTATCCATCCTTGCACACAAGGACAAAGTGCATCACACCGGATGGGTTCTCACACACTTCTCTCATCTCACTTTTTGTGGCAAATATGATGAGGTTTTTCTCTCTAGGCGAAGAGGCGCTCAAGTTTGGCTTGTGGCTCTCACTCACTTTTGAGTGGATCACTTTCTCACTCTTCTCTCCATGATGGGTGGCTTGCTTGTCGGCTATCACTTGACTAGGAGATAGGTCGTAGCACATATACTCCTTCCCTTTCATCTTGAAGCTATAGTGATTGGTACGCCCATTGTGGATGACTCCACGGTCGAATTGCCATGGTCGACCAAGAAGGAGGTGGCAAACGGTCATTGGAACCACATCACACTCCAAAGTGTCCTCATATGCACCAATTTCGAAGGAGACTTGGACCGTATGCTCGATTCGTATAGTGCCGGAGTCGCTTAGCCATTGAACCTTGTAGGGGTGCGGGTGCTTCCTCTGGACCAATTGAAGCTTGGAGCATAGCTCTTCACTTGCGAGGTTGTGGCAACTACCTCCATCGATGATGACCTTGACGGACCTTCCATTGATGCCGGCCTTTGTGTGGAAGATGTGGCATCGTTGGTCTTCTTCTGGTTGATTTTGAAGAGTCAAGCCCTTGGAGACAACAAGAGCGGGACTTGAATCTTCATCACAAAAGACTGGATCATCTTCGTCGTCGTTGTTTACTTGTCGGTGCATGGCCACTTGCTCAAGGGCTTCCATTTCTCCTTCACTCATGGAGTCGTAGGTGCCATTGTCGTTGAAGATCATGGTGCGCTTGTTTGTGCACTCAAAGGACTTGTGGCCTCGGCCGCCGCAAGTGAAACACTTGAAGGAGCTTGTCTTGACGGTCTCATCGGTCGGAGTAGATGACGAAGCACGAGGCTTGGAGTTGCTTGTAGTAGGAGGAGGACGACTTGAACTTGTCGAAACACGTTAGGAGACTCGATCACTACTCAACCACTAATACTATGGGAAACAAATTGGGTTAGGTTGCGGAAGTCGGTGGTGGTTATGCGGATGATATGGTGGAAGCCCTTGGCAAAAATGCCAAAGTTCCAAAAATTTGATGGCGTCAAATGATGGTGGTGGTATTTTTATGGGATGGGGGGTGTCAATAGCTTCAAAATAAGCTAAAGAACGTCAAAAACGAACTCCTCATGAATTAGTTATGGTCAAAACGGTGAAACATCGAAGGCTGAAATCCCTGGGGCAGGATATCCGGGGGTTTGGCCGGAAATCCAGGACCTGATGTCCAGAACCACGCAGGATTTGTGCTCCAGGAGTCAGATGTCCGGGCCTACGGGCCGAATGTCCGGGGGGGCAGATGTCCGGGGCTACGGGCCGGATGTCCGGGGCTATGGGCCGAAAGTCCGGGCACCAAATCTGAGGATGAACTTGAGGAACTCGATTTTGGGGGCGGAAATTGATGATTTTGGGGGCCAAATTGCGGAGTTTCGTGGATGGAAAGTGGGGAAAATTGGGGGAAAGCTAGATCCACTAGTAACAAAGCAAATCCATGAATAAAATCCAACAAAACTTCATCGCACCAACAAATCAAAAAAATTGGGGCTATTTTTGGTTGGGATTTTCGAAATTAGGGAAGCACACATCAAAATTAGGCTAGAAAACGAGGGGGTATGGGCTCCAAATTCGTGATCAACCTAGCTCGGATCCAAGATGATGCACGGTGGAACTCTAGATGGCCGATCTTTCACGAAAGGAGCGGATCCCAACTAAGAACACGAAGAACACGAGGGGAAACACGAGGGAAAACACGAGAGAATCACTTAAACCAACAAGATATAGTCACACATATGCTAGATCTGAGTACACATAGAGATCGCACGGTCCTAATCCAACAAGGGACGATACAAAGGTATCCGGTTCTTCTCCGTGAGGAGGTCTTGAGGTCTTCCCGTGAGGGGTCCTGAATCCAAGTGGATCTTCTCCGAAGAGGTGTCGCTCCCTCGCGGTGGAGTAGATCTGGATGGATGAGCGAGGCTCTATCTCATATATGAGCTATCACGACGCTAACCCTAACTAGGAGGAGGAAGGGGTCTATATATAGTGTTAGCCCATGAAGGGGCAAGTGGAAAGGGGGGATACATGGGACCTTGGCCCGTTCTTTGTGCCAAGGCAGGTGCCAGATGTCCGGGCTGGGGTCGGATGTCCGGCGGCTCACGAAGAGCCGGATGTCAGGGCCGCTGGCGGGATGTCCGGGCTAGAGTGGCCCGATTCTTGTGCTTCAGGAGGAGCCGGATGTCCGGGCTGTGGGGGTCGCTTTTGGAGCTCTCTGGATAGGAAGGGGCCGGATTTCCGGGGGACGGACCGGATGTCCGGGCTGGGGCCGAATGTCCGACCGCTGTAGCAGCTACCTCTTTTTCCTTCTCCTTCCTTCGCTCCCGCACATACTGATAGAGGCAAAGGTGTCCCGATGTTTCGATGAGATGGTGGCTATCGTTTCTGTGGGAGTCGACCTTGACGATCCGACTACGAACGTGCGAGACGTCGCGCCTTAGCAATCGCTAAACCAACTTCCGAGGGTTATTGACCACGCGAGCACGATCAACGACCACGAGGGCCTGTTTCCTGCGAGCAAGCGAAGAACAAGCAAGAAACTGAGATTGCAATCCGGATATTGCGAATATAAGATGAAAGCTTTATTGATCAAGGTGGGGTTACTGTGGCGCCTTTATGCAGTCGTTGAACACAAGCGAAATGCGCGAAGTTGCAGCTATGGCGAACTTTTAATCTAAACAAAACCCAAGGTCTAAGCGGTGCCCTAAGGGCTGTATATATGGAGGAAGAGGGGGAATTTCGTGGCCCTTGGTGGAGGGTCCAAAATCAACCCTAACTCTTGTTTCCCCACACATACGGACTCTAAAACAGCCTATACTTAAGTATTTCGAAATTACATGGGCTGGCCCACTAATAAGGTGACGCAGCACCTAGAATAGCCTCGGGACGACATTTATGAAGTAGCATCTTGTATATTTCGTCCAAGGCTTCATGCATCCATTATGGTGGCTTCAAAGTCCTGAAATCATCACTTGTAACTCCGTTCTTGTTCCCCTTAGCATGGCATTATCTCCATGCTTGTTCTTGCTCAATGTCCATCCTTCTCCAAGCTAGGGCCTTCATTTGTAAGCAAAACAAATGTATCCAATTTAGGCAGCATCATATTCTCATGAACATTAGAATCATTACCAAGAAACGAAAGTACGATAATTTAATTGGCGTCTTGAGCTCTAGTAATTGGTCCAAGATATGTAGCAATGGGGCTGTGGGTGTAACAATGGTATTGATGTCCTCATCATCCTCCCTTCTTGAAATGAAGTCGTCCTCGACGAAGCTCATATTCCTCACCCAAATAAGGCTTCAAATCTGCAATGTTAAAAGTGGGACTAACCCCAAAATCTGCAGGCAGCTCAAGTTTATATGCATTATCATTTATTTTCTCTAACACCTTAAATGGACCATCAACACGTGGCATTAGCTTTGATTTATGCAAATTAGAAACCTATCCTTACGCAAATGTAACCAAACAAGATCTCCAGGTGCAAAGACAACATGTTTTCTACCCTTATCTCCAGCAAGTTTATATTTAGCATTCATCGCTCAATGTTTTCCTTAGTTATCTCATGCATTTTAAAATCAATTCAGCACGTTCTTTAGCATCAAAATTAACCTTCTCCGAAGATGGAAGAGGCAACAAATCAATAGGTGCACGAGGTAGGAAGCCATACACAATTTCAAAAGGGCACATCTTAGTAGTAGAATGCAATGAGCGATTATAAGCAAATTCAATATGAGGCAAGCATTCTTCCCACATTTTCTTATTATTCTTCAAAACAGCCCTAAGCATAGTAGACAATGTTCTATTGACTACTTCAGTTTATCCATCGGTTTGGGGTGACAAGTAGTACTAAAAGCAGTTTAGTCCCCAACTTAGCCCATAAACATCTCCAAAAGTGGCTAAGAAATTTAGTATCACGATCTGAAACAATAGTATTTGGCACACCATGCAAGCGAATAATTTCACGAAAGAACAAATCAGCAACATTAACAGCATCATCGCTTTTATGACATGGTATAAAGTGTGCCATTTTAGAGAATCTATCCACGACAACAAATATGCTATCCCTCCTTCTTTGTTCGAGGTAAACCTAAAACAAAGTCCATAGATATATCCTCCCAAGGAACACTAGGCACAGAGCAAAGGCATATATAAACCATGAGGATTGAGTCGTGACTTAGCTTTTTGACATGTAGTGCAGCGAGCAACAAAGCGCTCAACATCCCGTCTCATCTTTGGCCAAAAGAAATGTGTAGCAAGTATATCCTCCGTCTTCTTGGCGCCAAAGTGTCCCATTAATCCTCCTCCATCGCCTCCTGCAACAACAAAAGACGAACAGAGCTAGCAGGAATGCATAGCTTGTTAGTCGAACACAAAACCATCATTAATAACGAACTTGTTCCATGTTCTTCCTTCTTTACAATTCTGCATTACATCTTTAAAATCAGCATCATGCACATATTGATCTTTGATGGTCTCCAAACCAAATATTTTGAAGTCAAGTTGTGAAAGCATAGTATAGCGACGAGACAAAGCATCGACAATAACATTTTCTTTACCCTTCTTGTGTTTAATGACATAAGGAAAGTCTCAATGAATTCAACCCATTTAGCATGTCTACGGTTCAGTTTAGCTTGACTTTTAATATGTTTCAAAGATTCATGATCAGAATGTATAACAAATTCTTTGGGCCATAAATAATGTTGCCATGTCTCTAAAGTCCGAACAAGAGCATATAATTCTTTGTCATAAGTAGAATAGTTCAGACTAGGCCCACTCAATTTTTCGAAAAAGTATGCAACAGGTTTTCCATCTTGTAATAACACACCTCCTAATCCAATTCCACTAGCATCACATTCAAGCTCAAAAGTTTTATTAAAGTCGGGAAGTTGGAGTAAAGGGCATGTGTCAACTTATCTTTCAATACCGTGAAAGCTTCTTCCCATCGGGTACCCCAAACAAAAGGCACATCCTTCTTTGTAAGCTCATTGAGAGGTGCAGCAATGGTGCTAAAGTCTCTCACAAAACGCCTATAGAAACCAGCGAGTCCAAGAAAACTCCTCACTTGTGTGACCGTTTTGGGCTGCGGCCAACTCTCAATAGCTTCAATCTTGGCTTTATCAACTTCAATTCCTGTGGAGTAACAACATAGCCAAGAAAAGATACTCGGTCGGTGCAAAGGTGCACTTACCAAGGTTACCAAACAAGCGTGCATCACGTAGAGCATTAAAAACAACACGTAAATGTTCCAAATGTTCTTCCAAAGATTTGCTATAAATCAGTATATCATCAAAGTAAACTACCACAAATCGTCCAATGAAAGCACGTAAAACTTCGTTCATTAATCTCATGAAAGTACTAGGTGCATTAGTTAACCCAAAAGGCATGACTAACCACTCATATAAGCCAAACTTAGTTTTAAATGCTGTTTTCCATTCATCTCCCAATTTCATACGAATTTGATGGTATCCACTCATAAATCAACTTTGGAGAATATTGTAGAGCCACTCAATTCATCAAGCATATCATCTAGCCTAGGAATAGGATGGCGATAACGAATAGTAATATTATTAATGCCTCTACAATCAACACACATACGCCGACGTACCATCCTTTTTAGGCACTAGTATAATAGGAACAGCACAAGGACTAAGAGATTCACGTATATAACCTTTGTCGAGCAGCTCACTGTACTTGACGCATAATCTCCTTCGTCTCCTCTGGATTGATGCGATATGGTGCGCGGTTGGGTAGCGATGCACGGGAGTTAAGTCAATTTGATGCTCAATTCCTCGAATAGGTGGTAATCCGGTGGCACGTCTTGTGGGAAGGCGTCGTGAACTCTGCAAAATGTTAGTGACAGCGGGGGCAAAGAGGAAAACACGTCCTCGAATGAAAATAATGCCTCTTTGCACACAAAAGCATAGCAAACAGATTTGCTAGAATCTAGCTCATCAATATCAGATTTGGTGGCAAATAAACATGCACTTTTCAGTTTAATTTCAGAAGCAACATTAGATGGTTTATTATTAGGCTTCATTTGTTGCTCAAATTCTTTTGCCACAATCTGATTTTCACTCTTATTTTTCTCTGTTTTGCTTTATTAGCTCGATTAATATCATCTTTCAAAATGGAATCAGGAGTCATAGGAAGCAAAGTAATATTTTTATCCTTGTGAACAAGAGTATACTGATTGTTTCTACCATGGTGTACAGAATTTTTATCAAATTGCCATGGTCTACCAAGTAATAAGGAACATGCTTGCATAGGTACCACATCACAATCAACATAATCAGCATATGTAGAGATACTAAAATGCACACGAACAGATCGTGTTACCTTAACCTTGCCGCTGTTGTTGAACCATTGGATGTAGTAAGGATGTGGATGTGGTCTTGTGGTGAGAAAAGCTTCTCCACCATATCCATGCTAGCCAAGTTGTTGCAGCTCCCTCCATCTATGATGGCGCTTGAATAGAGCGTTCCTTCACAACTCCTTTGTATGGAACAAGTTATGCCTCTGATTTTGCTCGGCTTGTGTAACCTGCACACTCAAAACACGTTGAGCAACTAAACATTCATACCGTCGGCATCTTGACAGCCATGTATTGCGTCTCAAGATCGAATCATCTCCACCGTGTTCTTCATGTGTAATAAGAGCCAAAGTCTCTTCATCATAGTCACTAGCGGACTCATACCCACCATCCTCGTAGCAATCATCACACGCTGAGATTGGCATTCTCTCATAAAATGTCCTCTTCCCTTACAACGACGACAAATAATATCACTTGTGTGCCTGTTGGCGCCATGGAAGAAGAAGAGCTCTGTGTAGGCCCAGCAGGTGTGCTCTTGGCGAGATAGTGGTGGTTGTGCCTGCTTTCTTGTATCTCGGTTGGAGGTGGCAGCCGGCGGAGGTGCGGTGTAGTAGAGCGTGTGGAAGTAGATGATGCGTGGTGTCCATGATGAAGGTCGACCTGCGAGAAAAGTTAGTCCGCGCCAGGCACTGTCGATCCTGCACTTCACGTTCAGCTTTACAAGCAAGATGGAATAATCGAGTGATATTATTATAATCCTTGTAGTCTAGAATGGTCTGAATCTCTCTATTTAATCCACCCGAAAGCGTGCAAGCATAGCTTCATTCTCCTCAACAATACCACATCTAATCAAGCCAGTTTGTAATTCCTGATAATATTCTTCTACGAATTTTTCCTTGTCTTAAGCGCTGCAATTTTGAAGTAATTCACGCTGATAATATGGTGGAACCCAACGAGTCGCATAGCAGTTTTCAAAGCAGCCCAAGTAGCTGGAGCAGGATATAATCTACAATGTTCGACCACCAAACACATGCAAAGCTAGTGAAAGCACAAACAGCAGCGAGAACACGTCTCTCCTCGGGATATTGTAAACATGTAAATCGTTGTTCAGTTTCTAATTCCCAAGTAAGATATATATCAGGAACATATCTACCCTCAAATGGTGGAATATTCAATTTCAGTTTAGGGAGATGGTCATGATCTCGTACTGAAGGGAGCCCTAACATTGCCATTATTTGCATGTGGGCGACACTGGTGGTTGTGGTGCTGGTGGTTGCACGTGGTTCGATGTTGATCAACCTCATCCTCGTAAGCTCTCACATAATCATCCTCCCCTTGCGCAGCAGCAGGAGCCACAGAAGTATCAACAAAGACACCAGGCAGCTTGGCGGTGAAGAGGGACACGGGAAGCTCGGCGGAGGGCTGTTTCGCGATGTGGAGGTAGTCCGTGTTGTTGTAGTAGAGGTGCGTTAGGTGCAGCCGGTGGTGGTGGTGGTAGGCGAGCAATTCATTAAACTTGTTATCGAGCTTTGTTTGACGCCTTCTCAATGCCATCTATCTTCTCCATGGCCTCTTCAAATCTATTTAGCACATCGTCCACCTGCCCACTCATCATTTGTTGAAACTTATCATGTAGCGCTTTGTTTGTCATGTTCTCCCGGTCGGTCTCGTCGACTTGTGATCCTGCCATGGTTAGCAGCAATAGAAACACACAAGAATATGATTGACGGACTACTAGGAAGTGGTGGTGATGGTGTGGTGGGCGATCACAAATCCGTCGAGACAAATCTCAAATTCTTACCGGTTCTTACCCAAGCGGAAAGGTGATCGGCAACCGATGTAGTCAAAACTCTCAAAGCTTGGATAGAGCGATTACGGGGAGAGTCAAGCATACGATGTAGATGTATGTGGGCTGGGAAGGCTTATAATATGGTAGCAAAAAGGTTAGCAATAATCAATTCAGAGATGCAAAGTTGAATAAGCGCTCAACGAGCGATCTTGTCTTTGGTCCTAGGCTAGACCGTGCTAGAGGCGCGAGCCTAGAACACTAACAAAATCACGGCGCTGCTGCGTAAACAAGGGAAAAGCACACTCTGAAATTTTTTTTTTTTTTCTGCCTTTTTTTTTGCGCTGCTCCTTTTTTTTTTTTTTGCGAAAAATCACTATAATGGCGAGTGTCTCAAAACTCTTCCCAGGTCAAACTGACAGGATGGGCACGAAATTTTTTTGACCAATTTTTTTTTTCGACTGCCCGGACCCAAAAACTGGAAACGGGTCAAAAAAAACTTTCTATAATGGCGACTGTCTCAATACGCTTAGAAACACCTAAAAATAGGACCAATTTTTTTTTTTTCCGAAACCTACTCCGGCAAGGAAACACGAATCGGAAACTAGATGGATCTCGAAAACAACCCTAATATGCAAGGAACTCGAATTGGTGGTGGATATATGGTGGTGGTATATGGCAGCGGTGGTGGTAGCGGTGGTAGTATATGGATATGGATCGGTGGTGGTATATGGACACGGATTGGTGGTGGTATATGGATCACGGATTGAGCGGTGATGGTAGGTGGCGAGGCGATGATGATGGTGCGGTGGCGTGACAACTTATGACCGAACTCGAAACTCTAAAAGACTAGGCGCTAAGACCAGCAACTAGACACGACGATGCAACCGCAAATTCAACAAAGCAAAACCCTAAAAGCGATTATGCAGAGGCTCAGATTGGTTCGGATATGATGAACTAACCCTAATTTTTTGTGGCTTTTTCGTGGACTTTAGGTATGAAGAACAGACTCGATCTAATCTCGAAAAACTGTAAAATCTCACCGAGCAACCTGAAAATCTGATACCACTTGATAGAGGCAAAGGTGTCCGATGTTTCGATGAGATGGTGGCTATCGTTTACGTAGGAGTCGACCTTGACGATCCGACTACGAGCGTCGCGAGGCGTCGCGCCTTAGCAATCGCTAAACCAACTTCCGAGGGTTATTGACCACGCCGAACACGATCAACGACCACGAGGGCTGTTTCCTGCGAGCAAGCGAAGAACAAGCAAGAAACTGAGATTGCAATCCGGATATTGCGAATATAAGATGAAAGCTTTATTGATCAAGGTGGGGTTACTGTGGCGCCTTTATGCAGTCGTTGAACACAAGCGAAATCACGCGAAGTTGCAGCTATGGCGAACTTTTAATCTAAACAAAACCCAAGGTCTAAGCGGTGCCCTAAGGGCTGTATATATGGAGGAAGAGGGGAATTTCGTGGCCCTTGGTGGAGGGTCCGAAATCAACCCTAACTCTTGTTTCCCCACATACGGACTCTAAAACAGCCTATACTTAAGTATTTCGAAATTACATGGGCCTGGCCCACTAATAAGGTGACGCAGCACCTAGAATAGCCTCGGGACGACATTTATGAAGTAGCATCTTGTATATTTCGTCCAAGGCTTCATGCATCCATTATGGTGGCTTCAAAGTCCTGAAATCATCACTTGTAACTCCGTTCTTGTTCCCCTTAGCATGGCATTATCTCCATGCTTGTTCTTGCTCTAATGTCCATCCTTCTCCAAGCTAGGGCCTTCATTTGTAAGCAAAACAAATGTATCCAATTTAGGCAGCATCATATTCTCATGAACATTAGAATCATTACCAAGAAACGAAAGTACCTGATAATTTAATTGGCGTGCGCGAGCTCTAGTAATTGGTCCAGTATATGTAGCAGTAGGGGCTGTGGGTGTAACAATGGTATTGATGTCCTCATCACATACTTGGCCTTGGTCCTTGGGCTCCCCTTGGTCTCCTCGGGTGTACCTGAGTATGCACAAGGTCCACACTTGATGTAGCATCCATGTCTTACATGCGGAAAGGGAAGATTCGAAAAGGAGCGAGTTCACCTTGTGTCCAATGCCGTATGCTTGAGGTCTCAACATGTGGGCACTTGGGGCTTGGACAGAAGTTGTAGTGTACATGGGGATGATCGTAGGATGCTCCGCATCAAATGCTTTTCTGGAATTGGAATAAATTATAACATGTTTTATTTATTTCAGAAAATGTTTAAAACTTCCAAAAATCATAGAAAATAAACCATAGCTCAGAATGAAATAATTTATATATGAAAAAATATCAAAAAAATTCAAGGAATCTTTTTATGTCATTTTCATGCATGTTAGAAAAACTTATGGCTACTTTCTAGGAAAAATAAAATAAACGGCAGTTAAATAACCACATGTGGAGTTTGAGTTTGAACCTTTGGTTCAAACCAACTTCATTTAATTGTGTTGCTAGTGGCATTAGCTCAATGAACATCATATTTCCATGACATGATCATGCATCATATTGTTGCATTGCTTTTACTGTGTTCCCTCTTGTTCGCCAATGTTTGTCCCCTCTCGTAGACGTTGTTTCGGTGTTGAGATCGATGTCATCAATGAAGAGCTACTATCTTCAAAAGTGCCAGGAAAGCAAACCCCCTTTGAGCATTCCGATACAGTCCCACTCTCTCGCTCTTGCACTCTTTTACTACATTAGGACAACAACGATTCAATTGTTACATGCTGCAGTAGATGAACCAGCCATTCCTCTGCATGACCTATCTTTGCCACAGTAAATAGTTGAAACCCACTAGCATGAGTATGAGTTGTTTGAGCCATGATGTGCCTACTCATTCATGCTTGCTTGTTATGCCTGCTATGCTTAGAGTTGTGTCAGGTCTAATTCATCTGTGATGGATTGAAATGGTGTGAACATGTCCTACTGTTGACAGCTAAGTGTGTGAACACAATTTGGTAAAGGTAGCGATGAGAGGCCATGTAGGAGTACAGGGTGGGTTGTCTCATTGAAACCATCCTTAGGAACTGAGTTCTGTGTTTGTGATCCAAGACAGTTACTACCACGCATGGGGATACTTAATGGACCATCTCGACTTATTAATCACCTTGATCTTTGTCCAGGAGTTGCAACTAGTTTTTGGTGTTTGTAGGATATGTGTTGGAGGCCGTGCGTAGCACTGACCCTAGGGGTGGGCTATGATGAGGTAGAGACACGAGGCACGGTGTATCGGGATGACACCGGAACGGTGCTCTCGGGAACCCTGCTCTCAATGTTTGGGGCCATAGTGGAAACCTCGGCCGGACTTCCTTGCGGATGGAACACAAATAGGCGATAAACCTGGACTAGAGACTTGTGTGGTTAGGCAGGTCGTGGCCGACACCCTCGCTCGACTTCCGCTTGAAGGTTCCTGAGTACATGTCATGTAAACAGCGGTAAGTGGTGAGAGCATGTGTGAAGAAGTACACCCCTGCAGGGTTATAAATGCTCTATTCGAATAGCCGCGTCCGTGGATATGGACTACTTGGAATGCTTATATGGTTCATAGATAACTTTGAAGTGGATACTCTAAAATGTGCAAGTAACAGTGTGTGCTATGGATGGCCTTCTCGTAGGGAGACGGGAACAGGTCCATTGTGGTGTATTGATATGGTGAATATGTGGACTCGTGTGCGCCACCACAAAGAAGTTACTGGCAGTTCAAGATAGCCACTGAGTCAAAGCTGGCTTGCTGTAGTTAAACTCCACAATCTCCTGTGTTGATACTGATGCATATGTAGTTAGTTCTAATGTAAGTGTTTTTTAGTACATTTCTACTCATGTTTGCTTAATTTATGTTTTTGCAGAGAGATTTCTTTCTCACTAGTAGTTCCGTGTTGATGTAGGGTGGAGCCCTATGGAGAGATCTTTCACGAATTGGAGGGGGAATCCCCAAGAACAAGATGAACACAAGAGGGAAAACAAGAGGAACACTCAAGAACAAGTCCAATCACACTTCCACTAGACAATCAAACACACAAGATCAACAAGGTACATGAACAACAAAGGGAAATAAGATACATGGTAGAGTTCATCCCAAATCCTATGAAGGAGATGAGGGCTTGTTGATCCTATGATTGGGATCCTTCCCCAAGGAGGAGGTCTTGATGTTTGGTCACTCCAAGAGGAGGTCTTGATCTCCTAGTGGAGTGGATCCATGGAGAAAAGCTCACAAATGTGTATCAACGACTTTGCTAACCCTAACAAATGACCTAGGGACGAATTATATAGGTGGCTGGAGGTTAGGGACGAGTGGAGGGGAAAAAGGGGCAACTCCCACCCAACTCACAGGTAGGCCCGTGCGCACGGGCTAAGTCAGCCCCGTGGGCACGGGGTCCCGTGCGCACGGGGTATCCAGAAACTCTCTGGATAGGCCGTGCGCAAGGGGTCCACAAGGCCCGTGCGCATGGGGTCCTCTGAGCCGTGCTTCTTGTTCCATCTTCTCGCCTCCGTCTTCCTTCTTGTGGCCTTGTGGTCCTTCTCCCACTCCTTTGGGGTGTTCCTCACCAGCTTGTGGTCGTTGGTCTTCGTATCTAAGGACACATAGAGCTCTTCGGTGAGGTAGCAAGCAAGTCCACTGGATATTCATGATATTCTCGAAGAAGAGGGGGTTCACCTTAAGTCCGGTAGGTCCACCTGTGATGTAGGGCGGAACCCTACGTGGATGATCTTTCACGTTTGGAGTGGATCCTATGGGGAATCACGAAGAACACGCGGAAGAACAAAGGGAAACACGGAGGAAACGAGAGAGAGATCACTCAACCAACAAGGAATCAATCACACAAGTGCTAGATCATCGAACACAAAGAGGTACATATGATCCACAATCAACAAAGGTAAGGATACACGAGTAGCCGTTCTTCTCTGAGAGGAGGTCTTGATGGGGTCCACCCTAGAAGGGGGTCTTGAATCCGCTTGGGGGATCTTCTCCGAAGAGGTCCTAAGCTCCGAGGAGAAGTAACCAAGTGGATGAGCAAGGCTCTCACACAAATATGAGCTAAACCTAAGCTAACCCTAGAAAGAGGAAGGGGATGGAGTATATATAGTCTAGGGGGGCGAAGAGGTACATGGGCATCGGCCCTTCTTTGTCTTGTGACAGTGGAGCGGATGTCGGCGTCGGGCGGATGTCAGGGAGCTTCTGGCGCGGATGTCGGGCTAGGGGCGGATGTCGGCCGAGGATGCCACCTGCCGAATCGGGTGCGTGGGCAGTTTCAGGGCTTGGCGGATATCCGGGCTGGGGCCGGATGTCCGGGGCCTGGTGGCCAGATGTCCGGGCCCTCTAGGGTTCCTGGCTGGGCTGCGGCTGCGGTGTTGGCGTCTCCAGGGGCCGGATGTCCTGGGCCTGGAGGGTGAACTTGCCCGCTTCCGTGGTCCTCTTCATCCTTGGACTTGGCGGCTCGTCCGTCTTCACGCGCATCTTCGGAAGGCTCCTCTTGACACCTAATGATGCATCGCATATCGGACTTAGGTAGTAGCCATGATAGAGGCAAAGGTGTCCCGATGTTTCGATGAGATGGTGGCTATCGTTTCTGTGGGAGTCGACCTTGACGATCCGACTACGAACGTGCGAGATGTCGCGCCTTAGCAATCGCTAAACCAACTTCCGAGGGTTATTGACCACGCCGGAGCACGATCAACCTGACCACGAGTGATGTAGGGCAGAACCCTATGTTGACGATCTTTCACGTTTGGAGAGAATCCCTACGAGGAACACGAAGAACGAGCGGAAGAACACGAGGAAATCACGGGAAAAACGAGAGAGAGGTCACTCAACCGACAAGAAAATGATCACACAAGCGGTAGATCGATGAACACATAGGGTAGCACGAGATTCAAGAACAATAAAGGTAAAGATACAAGAGTAGCCGATCTTCTCCGAGAGGAGGTCTTGATGGGGTCCACCCTAGGAGGGGGTCTTGAATCCGCTTGGGGATCTTCTCGAAGAGGTCCTGATCTCGAAGGAGAAGTAGCCAAGTGGATGAGCAATGGCTCTCACACTGAAATATGAGCAAATCCCAAGCTAACCCTAACTAGGGGATGGAAGGGTCCTATTTATAGTCTTAGTGTAAATGGAGTCAAAGCGAAGGGTACATGGGCTTCACCCGCATCGAGCGTCGGACGTCCGGAAGGCGTCAGACGTCCGGAGGCTTCGGGAGGTCCGGACGTCGGGCGCGTTCGGATGTCCGTCTATTCTTCTGCCGTGGGTGTGTCGGTCGTCCGAAGCGGGCGGTCGTCCGGGGAGCTTCGGAGAGGTCCGGACGTCCGGAGGCTGTCGATCGTCCGTAGATCCGGTTCGGGTGATGGTCGTCCGGACGTCCGGTCAGCTCCGGTCGTCCGTAGGTTTGATTCGGTGGCGATGTTCCGGACCTCGGGCGTCAGACGTCCGTGAGTTTGATTCGGGTGTGAAGTTCGGACGTCCGGGCGTCGGACGTCCGTGTCTGAGAATCGTCGGACGTCCGGAGGGTCGGACGTCCGTGCCACAGTAACCAGCTGCCTTCCTTCTTCCTCTTGACATACTTGGCGTTCTCGCCGTCTTGGCTCTTGCAAGTAGTGGATCCTTGGTTTGCCTCCATGTATCGATTACGCATAGAGTTTAAATAATGAGGTAGTAGCCATGTCTCACGGGTAGAAATAAGAAGTTCGGAGAGGGCGAGTTCACCTTATCTTCAATAGCCTTACCTCGGGCTCTTGTCATGGGTCCGGTGGTGTTGAGGAGATGAAGACACGTCCGTGGGGATGAGTGAGGGCTGCTCTGCATCATCTCCCCCTTGGGAGAGATCCGACCTCGGATCAAAACTTCATCTCCATGGACAGTGCAAGGTCCTTGGCGTTGAAGATGTCGCTCACGTTGTACTTGTCGCGAGGTATGTCGATTTTGTAGCGTTGTCGTTGTAGCGTCACGAGCACTTTGAAAGGGCCATCGGCTCGAGGTAGAAGTTTGGACTTGCGTTCTTTGGGGAAGCGGTCCTTGCGAAGGTGTAGCCACACTTGATCGCCAATGTTGAAGACGATGGGTTGTTTGTTGGCGTTGAGCTTGTTTGCTTGGCATTGTACTTGGCGCTCAATTGCGTGCCTTGTATCTTCGTGCATCTTCTTGATGTATCTTGCTCGTTCACTTGCATCCATGTTGGTGCGCTCTTGGAGAGGTAGTGGTAGAATGTCCAATGGGGACAACGGGTTGAAACCGTGAAGCGACCTCAAAGGGGACTTGCGGTAGTTGAATGTCTTGCGATTGTAGGCGTACTCGGCGATGGGTAGACATGCTTCCCACTCCTTGATGTTCTTCTTGATCAAGACACGAAGTAGAGTGGATAGTGTGCGGTTCGTCACCTCCGTTTGGCCGTCGGTTTGAGGATGGTATGCGAGGAGAACAATAGCTTGATTCGAGCTTGGCGCATAGGGTCTTCAAAAGTAACTCAAGAACTTGGCGTCACGATCGGAGGCGATTGTCTTTGGTACTCCATGGAGTCGCAAGATTTCCTACAAAGAGATTTGCAACATGTGAAGCATCGTCTATCTTGTTGCAAGGAATGAAATGTGCCATCTTAGAAAATCTATCCACAACAACAAACACGGAATCCTTGCCATTTTGAGTCCTAGGCAAACCAAGTACAAAATCCATGCTAATGTCTTCCCATGGTTGATATGGAATAGGAAGAGGCATGTAAAGACCATGAGATTGAGCTTTAGACTTAGCTTTGCGACATGTATAGCATCGGTTGGTGAAGCGTTATGCGTCACGGAACATCTTGGGCCAAAAGTAGTTGTTGGAGGCGTGGCGAATGTCTTGTCGCGTCCAAAGTGTCCCATGAGTCCGCCTCCATGAGCCTCTTGCAAAAGGAGCAAGCGAAAAGAAGACTAGGGAATGCAAAGTTTGTTAGCTCTCATAAGATAACCATCCTTGATGTAATATTGTTCCCAAGATGTATCGTCAAACACTTAGCATAAGGAGAAGCAAAAGATGGATCATGCTCATACAAGTCTTTTATATGCTCAAAACCAATGACATTCAACTCAAGTTGGGTGACAAGCATGCATATCGTGAAAGCGCGTCGGCAACAACATTCTCTTTACCCTTAATGTACTTGATCACATAAGGAAAAGATTCAATGAATTCACTCCATTTGGCATGGCGCTTGTTTAATTTAGTTTGACCTTTGAGGTACTTAAGCGTTTCATGATCGGTATGGATGACAAACTCATGAGGTCTAAGGTAATGTTCCCAAACATGGAGCACACGCACTAAAGCATACAATTCTTTATCATAGATGGGATAATTAAGTTGAGCACGGAGAGTTTTCACTAAAATAAGCAATGGCTCGTTTTCTTGCATCAAAACTCCGCCAATTCCGGTACCACTTGCATCACAATGAACCTCAAAAGTTTTGTCAAAATTGGGCAAGGCAAGAATCGGGGCATGAGTAAGCAAAGTCTTGAGCTTATCAAAAGCGGCTGATTGCAAAGTTCCCCAAACAAAGGGAGTATTCTTCTTGCTCAAAGCATGCAAAGGAGCGGCAATGGTGCTAAAATCTTTCACAAAGCGACGATAGAAACCCGCAAGACCAAGAAAACTGCACACTTGTTGCAAATTGGTGGGTTGGGGCCAAGTTTTAATTGCTTGAATTTTAGATTCATCAACATGGACACCCTTGGAAGAAACAACAAAACCCAAGAAACCCACTTTGTCAACTCCAAATGTGCATTTTTTCAAGTTTGCATAAAGGCTTTCTTTGCGAAGAGTTTGCAACACAGATTTTACATGATTGATGTGCTCTTTCATGGTTTTGCTAAACACAAGAATATCGTCAAACTAAACCACAACAAAGACTCCAATGTAAGGACGAAGCACATGATGCATAAGACGCACAAAAGTACCGGGAGCTTCCGAAAGACCCATAGGCATCACTAACCACTCATATAAACCAAATTTGGTTTTAAAAGCAGTTTTCCATTCATCACCCTCTTGTATGCGGTTTGATAATAGCCACTTTTAAGATCAATTTTGAGAAAAAGTTGGCTCCACTAAGTTCATCAAGCATGTCATCTAAGCGAGGAATGGGATGCCTATATCGAGCGATAATAGCATTGATAGGTCTACAATCGAACACAAGCGGAAACTTCCATCGGGCTTAGGCACAAGAATAACTGGAGCAGCACAAGGGCTTAGGCTTTCACGTACATGACCGTTGTCGATGAGTTGTTGTACTTGCCGTTGAATCTCCTTGGTTTCTTCGGATTGACTCGGTATGGAGCTTTGTTTGGTAGAGGCGCTCGGGATGAGGTCGATTCGATGCTCAATGCCTCGAAGAGGAGGTAGACCGGAGGTAGCTCATCGGGAAAAACATCATGGAATTCCTGCAAAGAGATTGAAACACCAAAGGTAGCTCGTGAATGGTGTTAGTTTTTGGTTCTCCATCCTTGCACACAAGGACAAAGTGCATCACGGTAGATGGGTTCTCACACACTTCTCTCATCTCACTTTTGGTGGCAAATAGAATGAGGTTTTTCTCTCTAGGCGAAGAGTCGCTCAAATTTGGCTTGTGGCTCTCACTCACTTTTGGGTGGATCGCTTTCTCCTCTTTTCTCTATGATGGGTGGCTTGTTTGTCGGCAATCACTTGACTAGGAGACATAGGTCGTAGCACATATTCTTTCCCTTTCATTTTGAAGCTATAGTGATTGGTTAGCCCATTGTGGATGACACCCGGTCGAATTGCCATGGTCGACCTAGAAGTAGGTGGCAAGCGGTCATTGGAACCACATCACACTCCAAAGTGTCTCGTAAGCACCAATTTTGAAGGAGACTTGGACCGTATGCTCGACTCGTATAGTCTTGAGTCCTTAGCCATTGAACCTTGTAAGGGTGTGGGTGCTTCCTCTTGACCAATTGTAGCTTGGAGCATAGTTCTTCACTTGCCAAGTTGTGGCAACTACCTCCATCGATGATGACCTTGATGGACCGTCCATTGATTCCGGCTTTTGTATGGAAGATGTGGCATCGTTGGTCTTCTTCTTGTTGATGTTGAAGGGTCAAGACTTTGGAGACAACGAGAGCGGGGCTCGAATCCTCATCACAAAAGACTTGATCATCTTCATCTTCATTTTCATTCACTTGCCGGTGCATGGCCACTTGCTCAAGAGCTTCCATTTCCTCTTCACTCATGGAGTCATATGTGCCATCGTCGTTGAGGATCATGGTGCGCTTGTTGGTGCATTCGTATGACTTGTGGCCTCTGCCGCCGCAAGTGAAACACTTTAAGGAGCTTGTCTTAATGGTCTCATCGGTCGGAGTAGAGGATGAAGCACGCGGCTTGAGGTTGTTTGTAGAAGGAGGAGGATGACTTGAACTTGTCGAAGTTTTCTTGTAACTTGACTTGTCGTCGTTTCTTGAATAAGGCTTGGTCGATGTGGAAGTTGGAGGAGTCGTTGAAGCTTGGTTGTTGGATGGACCGTAGGTCTTGGATGAGTACTTGGCGTACTTGAAGTCATCTTGCACTTGGCATTCCGCCTTTATAGCTTGATGCACGAGCTCAATGAGGGATGAATATGGTTGGAAGTCGGCGATCTTCTTGATGGGATGATTGAGTCCATTCAAGAAACGTGCCATAGTTTGCTCATCATCTTCCTTGACATTGGCTCGAATCATGGCTATCTCCATTTCCTTGTAGTATTCTTCAACGCTCTTTGTTCCTTGTTTGAGTAATTGGAGTTTCTTGAAGAGGTCGCGATTGTAGTATGTTGGTACAAAGCGTGCTCGCATGACATCCTTCATTTGAGCCCAAGTGGTGATTGGAGGTTCACCTCTTGCTTGTCGTCGCTCAATGATTTGTTCCCACCATATGAGCACATAATCTTGGAACTCAAGTGATGCCATAGCGATTTTCTTCGCTTCATCGTAGTTGTGCAAGCGGAAGATTTTGTCAACCTTCAATGCCCATGAGAGGTAGTCTTGAGGTCATTGCTTCCATTGAACTTGGGCATGGTGAATTTTAGCTTGCCGTAGCGTTGCTCGTCATTGTATTGTTGGCGATGTTGATGATGGCGTCCTTGACGTGGAATGTACTCGTCTTCATGTTGCTCTTGGCGCGGAGGAAGACCATGATCAACTTGCTCTTGTTGAATTTGAGGTTGAGGTGGAGCTTGACGAGTTTGTGGAGGAGCTTGAGGAGCTTGAGGAACTTGACGGTGTACATGAGGTTGGTAGTTCCTCTCATGGATTTCTTCTCGAAGGGCTTCCTCTTGATTGCGCCGTTCGCGATTGCGGTTGGCGACGGCTTTACTTGATTCTTGAAGGGCACGTTGCGCCTCAAGAGCTTGCTCTTCACGTTGTTGTTGTTGTGACGTTGAGCATTGGCGTCTTGTTCGTCTTGGTGACGGCGTGCTCTTTCTTCCTCTTGTTGGCGGCGAAGGCGTTGCCATTCTTGAGCTTGAGCAAAAGCCTCTTGGTTTGATTGAGGGCGAGAACTTGATCATCAACTTGGTCTTGTGAGTGCTTGTCATGTAGCGGGTTGCGAGATGCATGACGATCTTGGCGCTGCTCTCGTCGAAGAGTGTTCGATGACGGTGTACTTGAGTCGTAGAAGGTGTCGTCGAGTATCGACTCGAGTGGCTCCATCTTGATGATGAAGAAGTGGAATGATGCGGTTTCTCACCAACTTGCGGATCTCGTCCATTCTTGCATCATTCTCTTGCTTGTGTGCCTCGAACTTGTTGTCGAAGTAGTCTCTTGTCGTTGCTCGGAGAGTCGCAAGTCGATGGCGAGGTTGTCGATCTGATCGCTCATTGCTTGTTGTTCTTGGTGCAACGCTCGTTGTGCACCAAGAGGTGGCTTTTGGTGACGTATGCGGACATGTCGTCGTGTTGCTCGATGAAGAGTGGGTTGGTAGAAGAACTTGGCCTATTCATCATTCCAAGCAAGATGTGAGTGGTAGAACGGAAAAGAACTTATACCAATGTACCTTTGACCGATATTGAAAATGAATCAAGTTCACTCAAATGTGGACAATGAAATAGCACTCTTGGTACCGATTCTTGTCGGTTCTCACACCTACACAAATAAAAAGCTTATGGTGGAGCTCGGTTAGGATGGTGGCACAAAATTTGATGCAATTGTAAGTGAGACTCAATAAAGTTGGAAATGATTCAAAAATTTGCAAATGCAACAAGTAGACCAATAGCAAAATATGGTACACGGAAACACACAGCAAAAATAGATAATATGGGGTTATGCAACCAAGGATGAGCCAAAATGTGGAATACACCAAGATGCTCTTGTTGCACAACATTAGAGAGCAGCTATACGATTGCACAATAGGCGGATCTGAACTTGTGCACAACCTACTAAGCAAAAATGCAACGACTTCTATCCCAAGTATGCTATATGTATGGTGTGTCGATGAGTTGATCCAAGATGATCAAGTATGACAATCTTAATGTTTGATGATGCTATGGTTCTTGCTCATAAGCTCTTTGCTTATCTTTCTCTCTACCCTTAAAAGCTTGATTGGCTCTTTCTCTTTTGAGCTCTTTTCTCATGCAAAACTTCACGAACCAAGATAGCAATTGTGTATGCGATGACAACTTTGTGACACACAAGTTGATGCTAAGTTATGCACCACTTTGGTATGGTATGTATGCTATGGAGTATGATCACTAAATGTGCACAAGTCACGTTGCCGGCAATACTCAAAGGCTAGTCTCGATGGGTAAGCTACGCCAAATGAGGCAATGTGGGTTATCAATGCAATTGCAATGTATGACAAAGATGTCGTCGAAGTTACCGTCCTTGGCGATGATGAGACCCTTGCGAAGTTGAGTCGTGGTGGTGATGAACTCGAACCGCACCTAGATAGCCGAAACACAAAAGGATCTGGAAGCCACAACTCAAAATCTCAAGGACCAAAATGTGTCAAAATCGTCATTGGAGGAATCGTGGAAGATTTTGGTGTATATGGGTTTGGAGGATGTGGAGAAATATGGGGTGGTGGTGGTGTATGAAGGCGAAGAAATTCAGTTTGGTCAGGGTTTCTGGACGTCCGTGAACTTCGATCGTCCGGACGGCGTCAGACGTCCGGCCTTGTCCGGATGTCCGAGACTGGGCGGCATCGGGCAGGGAGAGGAACGCCAAATTTCGAGGAAGAAGATGATTGTGAGGTCGAAATCGAGGGGTTTGGAAGATGGAAAAAGGGTGGGGAGGGTGGGGAAAGCTAGATCCACATGTAGCAACACAAATCCATGGACCAAATCCAACAAAATCTCATCACACTAACAAATCAAAAAAAATTTGGGGCTATTTTTGTGGGGAATTTTCAGAATTAGGACAAAAACAACAAAATCAAGCTAGAAGACACGATGTAGGGGCTCCAAAGACGTGATGAACGTGGCTCATGATACCATATGATGTAGGGCAGAACCCTATGTTGACGATCTTTCACGTTTGGAGAGAATCCCTACGAGTAACACGAAGAACGAGCGGAAGAACACGAGGAAATCACGGGAAAAACGAGAGAGAGGTCACTCAACCGACAAGAAAATGATCACACAAGCGGTAGATCGATGAACACATAGGGTAGCACGAGATTCAAGAACAATAAAGGTAAAGATACAAGAGTAGCCGATCTTCTCCGAGAGGAGGTCTTGATGGGGTCCACCCTAGGAGGGGGTCTTGAATCCGCTTGGGGGATCTTCTCCGAAGAGGTCCTGATCTCGAAGGAGAAGTAGCCAAGTGGATGAGCAATGGCTCTCACACTGAAATATGAGCAAATCCCAAGCTAACCCTAACTAGGGGATGGAAGGGTCCTATTTATAGTCTTAGTGTAAATGGGAGTCAAAACGAAGGGGTACATGGGCTTCAGCCCGCATCAGGCGTCGGACGTCCGGAAGGCGTCGGACGTCCGGAGGCTCGGGAGGGTCCGGACGTCCGGGCGCGTTCGGATGTCCGTCTATTCTTTTCTGCCGTGGGTGTGTCGGTGCGTCCGGCGGGCGGTCGTCCGGGGCTTCGAGGAGGTCCGGACGTCCGGAGGCCGCTCGATCGTCCGTAGATCCGGTTGGTGATGGTCGTCCGGACGTCCGGTCAGCTCCGGTCGTCCGTAGGTTTGATTCGGTGGCGATGTTCGGACCTCGGGGCGTCAGACGTCCGTGAGTTTGATTCGGTGATTGAAGTTCGGACGTCCGGGCGTCGGACGTCCGTGTCTGGGAATCGTCGGACGTCCGGAGGGGGTCGGACGTCCGTGCCACAACCAGCTGCCTTCCTTCTTCCTCTTCGACATACTTGGGGTTCTCGCCGTCTTGGCTCTTGCAAGTAGTGGATCCTTGGTTTGCCTCCATGTATCGATTCGCATAGAGTTTGAATGAGGTAGTAGCCATGTCTCATGGGTAGAAATAAGAAGTTCGGAGAGGAGCGAGTTCACCTTATCTTCAATAGCCTTAGCTCGGGCTCTTGTCATGGGTCCCGGTGGTGTTGAGGGAGATGAAGACACGTCCGTGGGGATGAGTGAGGGCTGCTCTGCATCAACGAGGGCCTGTTTCCTGCGAACAAACGAAGAACAAGCAAGAAACTGAGATTGCAATCTGGATATTGCGAATATAAGATGAAAGCTTTATTGATCAAGGTGGGGTTACTGTGGCGCCTTTATGCAGTCGTTGAACACAAGCGAAATGCAGCGAAGTTGCAGCTATGGCGAACTTTTAATCTAAACAAAACCCAAGGTCTAAGCGGTGCCCTAAGGGCTGTATATATGGAGGAAGAGGGGGAATTTCGTGGCCCTTGAGGGAGGGGTCGAAACCAACCCTAACTCTTGTTTCCCACACATACGGACTCTAAAACAGCCTATACTTAAGTATTTCGAAATTACATGGGCCTGGCCCAATCATAAGGTGATGCAGCACCTAGAATAGCCTCTGGACGAATATTATGAAGTGGCATCTTGTATATTTCGTCCAAGGCCTCATGCTCTCATTAGGGTGGCTTCAAAGTCCGGAATCATCACTTGTAACTCCGTTCTTGTTCCCCTTAGCATGGCATTATCTCCATGCTTGTTCTTGCTCAATGTCCATCCTTCTCCAAGCTAGGGCCTTCATTTGTAAGCAAAACAAATGTATCCAATTTAGGCAGCATCATATTCTCATGAACATTAGAATCATTACCAAGAAACGAAAGTACGATAATTTAATTGGCGTCTTGAGCTCTAGTAATTGGTCCGGTATATGTAGCAGTGAGGGGCTGTGGGTGTAACAATGGTATTGATGTCCTCATCATCCTCCCTTCTTGAAATGAAGTCGTCCTCGACGAGCTCATATTCCTCACCCAAATAAGGCTTCAAATCTGCAATGTTAAAAGTGGGACTAACCCCAAAATCTGCAGGCAGCTCAAGTTTATATGCATTATCATTTATTTTCTCTAACACCTTAAATGGACCATCAACCGTGGCATTAGCTTTGATTTGCATAAATTAGGAAACCTATCCTTACATAAATGTAACCAAACAAGATCTCCAGTGCAAAGACAACATGTTTTCTACCCTTATCTCCAACAAGTTTATATTTAGCATTCATCGCTCAATGTTTTCCTTAGTTATCTCATGCACTTTTAAAATCAATTCAGCACGTTCTTTAGCATCAAAATTAACCTTCTCCGAAGATGGAAGAGGCAACAAATCAATAGGTGCACGGGTAGGAAGCCATACACAATTTCAAAGGGCACATCTTAGTAGTAGAATGCAATGAGCGATTATAAGCAAACTCAATATGAGGCAAGCATTCTTCCCACATTTTCTTATTATTCTTCAAAACAGCCCTAAGCATAGTAGACAATGTTCTATTGACTACTTCAGTTTATCCATCGGTTTGGGGTGACAAGTAGTACTAAAAGCAGTTTAGTCCCCAACTTAGCCCATAAACATCTCCAAAAGTGGCTAAGAAATTTAGTATCACGATCTGAAACAATAGTATTTGGCACACCATGCAAGCGAATAATTTCACGAAAGAACAAATCAGCAACATTAACAGATCATCGCTTTTATGACATGGTATAAAGTGTGCCATTTTAGAGAATCTATCCACGACAACAAATATGCTATCCCTCCTTCTTTGTTAGAGGTAAACCTAAAACAAAGTCCATAGATATATCCTCCCAAGGAACACTAGGCACGAGCAAAGGCATATATAAACCATGAGGATTGAGTCGTGACTTAGCTTTTTGACATGTAGTGCAGCGAGCAACAAAGCGCTCAACATCCGTCTCATCTTTGGCCAAAAGAAATGTGTAGCAAGTATATCCTCCGTCTTCTTGGCGCCAAAGTGTCCCATTAATCCTCCTCCATCGCCTCCTGCAACAACAAAAGACGAACAGAGCTAGCGAGGAATGCATAGCTTGTTAGCACGAACACAAAACCATCATTAATAACGAACTTGTTCCATGTTCTTCCTTCTTTACAATTCCGCATTACATCTTTAAAATCAGCATCATGCATATATTGATCTTTGATGGTCTCCAAACCAAATATTTTGAAGTCAAGTTGTGAAAGCATAGTATAGCGACGAGACAAAGCATCAGCAATAACATTTTCTTTACCCTTCTTGTGTTTAATGACATAAGGAAAGTCTCAATGAATTCAACCCATTTAGCATGTCTACGATTCAGTTTAGCTTGACTTTTAATATGTTTCAAAGATTCATGATCAGAATGTATAACAAATTCTTTGGGCCATAAATAATGTTGCCATGTCTCTAAAGTCCGAACAAGGGCATATAATTCTTTGTCATAAGTAGAATAGTTTAGACTAGGCCCACTAAATTTTTCGAAAAGTATGCAACAGGTTTGCCATCTTGTAATAACACACCTCTAATCCAATTCCACTAGCATCACATTCAAGCTCAAAAGTCTTATTAAAGTCGGGAAGTTGGAGTAAAGGAGCATGTGTCAACTTATCTTTCAATACCGTGAAGGCTTCTTCCTGTGCGGTACCCCAAACAAAAGGCACATCCTTCTTTGTAAGCTCATTGAGAGGTGCAGCAATGGTGCTAAAGTCTCTCACAAACGCCTATAGAAACCAGCGAGTCCAAGAAAACTCCTCACTTGTGTGACCGTTTTGGGCTGCGGCCAACTCTCAATAGCTTCAATCTTGGCTTTATCAACTTCAATTCCTGTGGAGTAACAACATAGCCAAGAAAAGATACTCGGTCGGTGCAAAAGGTGCACTTCCCAAGGTTACCAAACAAGCGTGCATCACGTAGAGCATTAAAAACAACACGTAAATGTTCCAAATGTTCTTCCAAAGATTTGCTATAAATCAGTATATCATCAAAGTAAACTACCACAAATCGTCCAATGAAAGCACGTAAAACTTCGTTCATTAATCTCATGAAAGTACTAGGTGCATTAGTTAACCCAAAAGGCATGACTAACCACTCATATAATCCAAACTTAGTTTTAAATGCTGTTTTCCATTCATCTCCCAATTTCATACGAATTTGATGGTATCCACTCATAAATCAACTTTGGAGAATATTGTAGAGCCACTCAATTCATCAAGCATATCATCTAGCCTAGGAATAGGATGGCGATAACGAATAGTAATATTATTAATGCCTCTACAATCAACACACATACGCGACGTACCATCCTTTTTAGGCACTAGTATAATAGGAACAGCACAAGGACTAAGAGATTCGCGTATATAACCTTTGTCGAGCAGCTCCTGTACTTGACGCATAATCTCCTTCGTCTCCTCTGGATTGGTACGGTATGGTGCGCGGTTGGGTAGCGATGCACCGGAATTAAGTCAATTTGATGCTCAATCCCTCGAATAGGTGGTAATCCGGTGGCACGTCTTGTGGGAAGGCGTCGTGAACTCTGCAAAATGTTAGTGACGCGAGGGGGCAAAGAGGAAAACACGTCCTCGAATGAAAATAATGCCTCTTTGCACACAAAAGCATAGCAAACAGATTTGCTAGAATCTAGCTCATCAATATCAGATTTGGTGGCAAATAAACATGCACTTTTCAGTTTAATTTCAGAAGCAACATTAGATGGTTTATTATTAGGCTTCATTTGTTGCTCAAATTCTTTTGCCACAATCTGATTTTCACTCTTATTTTTCTCTGTTTTGCTTTATTAGCTCTATTAATATCATCTTTCAAAATGGAATCAGGAGTCATAGGAAGCAAAGTAATATTTTTATCCTTGTGAACAAGAGTATCTTGATTGTTTCTACCATGGTGTACAGAATTTTATCAAATTGCCATGGTCTACCAAGTAATAAGGAACATGCTTGCATAGGTACCACATCACAATCAACATAATCAGCATATGTAGAGATACTAAAATGCACACGAGCAGTCGTGTTACCTTAACCTTGCCGCTGTTGTTGAACCATTGGATGTAGTAAGGATGTGGATGTGGTCTTGTGGTGAGAGAAAGCTTCTCCACCATATCCATGCTAGCCAAGTTGTTGCAGCTCCCTCCATCTATGATGGCCTTGAATAGAGCGTTCCTTCACAACTCCTTTGTATGGAACAAGTTATGCCTCTGATTTTGCTCAGCTCGTGTAACCTGCACACTCAAAACACGTTGAGCAACTAAACATTCATACCAATCGGCATCTTGACAGCCATGTATTGCGTCTCATGATCAGAATCATCTCCACCGTGTTCTTCATGTGTAATAAGAGCCAAAGTCTCTTCATCATAGTCACTAGCAGACTCATACCCACCATCCTCGGTAGCAATCATCACACGCTGAGATGTGCATTCTCTCATAAAATGTCCTCTTCCCTTACAACGACGACAAATAATATCACTTGTGTGCCTGTTGACGCCATGGAAGAAGAAGAGCTCTGTGTAGGCCCAGCGGTGTACTCTTGGCGAGATAGTGGTGGTTGTGCCTGCTTTCTTGTATCACGGTTGGAGGTGGCAGCCGGCGGAGGTGCGGTGTAGTAGAGCGTGTGGAAGTAGATGATGCACGTGGTGTCCATGATGAAGGTCGACCTGCGAGAAAAGTTAGTCGCGCCAAGGCACATCGATCCTGCACTTCACGTTCAGCTTTACAAGCAAGATGGAATAATCGGTGATATTATTATAATCCTTGTAGTCTAGAATGGTCTGAATCTCTCTATTTAATCCACCCGAAAGCGTGCAAGCATAGCTTCATTCTCCTCAACAATACCACATATAATCAAGCCAGTTTGTAATTCACGATAATATTCTTCTACGAATTTTTCCTTGTCTTAAGCGCTGCAATTTTTGAAGTAATTCACGCTGATAATATGGTGGAACCCAACGAGTACGCATAGCAGTTTTCAAAGCAGCCCAAGTTCTGGAACAGGATATAATCTACAATGTTCAGACCACCAAACACATGCAAAGCTAGTGAAAGCACAAACAGCAGCAGGAACACGTCTCTCCTCAGGATATTGTAAACATGTAAATCGTTGTTCAGTTTCTAACTCCCAAGTAAGATATATATCAGGAACATATCTACCCTCAAATGGTGGAATATTCAATTTCAGTTTAGGGAGATGGTCATGATCTCGTACTGAAGGGGAGCCCAACATTGCCATTATTTGCATGTGGGCGACCTGGTGGTTGTGGTGCTGGTGGTCTTTGGTGGTTGCACGTAGTTCGATGTTGATCAACCTCATCCTCGTAATCTCTCGCATAATCATCCTCCCCACCGCAGCAGCGAGGAGCCACGAAGTATCAACAGCAGCACCGGCAGCTTGGCGGTGAAGAGGACACGGGAAGCTCGGCGGATGGCTGTTTCGCGATGTGGAGGTAGTCCTTGTTGTTGTAGTAGAGGTGCGTTAGGTGCCGCCGGTGGTGGTGGTGGTAGGCGCGAGCAATTCATTAAACTTGTTATCGAGCTTTGTTTCAAACGCCTTCTCAATGCCATCTATCTTCTCCAAGGCCTCTTCAAATCTATTTAGCACATCTTCCACCTGCCCACTCATCATTTGTTGAAACTTATCATGTAGCGCTTTGTTTGTCATGTTCTCCCGATCGATCCGTCGCTTGTGATCCTGCCATGGTTAGCAGCAATAGAAACACACAAGAATATGATTGACGGACTACTAGGAAGTGGTGGTGGTGGTGTGGTGGACGATCACAAATCCGTCAAGCAAATCTCAAATTCTTACCAGTTCTTACCCAGCAGGCGGTGATCGGCAACCGATGTAGTCAAAACTCTCAAAGCTTGGATAGAGCGATTACGAGGAGAGTCAAGCGCACGATGTAGATGTATGTGGAGCTGGGAAGGCTTATAATATGGTAGCAAAAAGGGTCAGCAATAATCAATTCAGAGATGCAAAGTTGAATAAACGCTCAACGACGGTACTATGCTGGTCCTAGTGATGAGGACATGATTACCTTGGATACGACCAAAAATATTGCATACATGTATATTTGTGAGGTGATTTCTAATGCAAACCATGCAATAATTTATTTATGTCATCCAGGACAAAAATACTTCACAAACTTTTGTGCCATGTCTAATTGCAGGTGTATGGGACATTTGTACAATCCACATATGAAGATAAGGGAGAAAGAGATGTTTACCTGCTGTTCAAAAGTTCTCTCACGTCACTTTTGGCCCAAGAGAAGATAGAGTCCAAGTCTCTCACGTTCGGACTCAGATTCGGACTGCACAGACATACCTGACTCAAAACGTCTATAACTTTTCATACGGACTCCAAATTGGTTGATTCTTTTTTGTTGGAAAATAGATTTCGTGCATTTTCAACCCAATTGGAATCACCTTAAAATCCGTCCAGAGCGTTGAGTTATAGACGAAACAATCTGACGCTGCAGCAGAATCCGAGTCAAACTACAAGTCCAAAGGTGTTCGTCACCTCCGCTTGGGCCCATTGGCCTTGTACGACCTAGGGTTAGTTTTAGGCTGCCTTGGGACGTCCTCCCACCTCCTTGGCCGCCACCCTTGCTCCTATATAAGTAGATCCATCTAGTAGCTTTTTCCTTGGGTTTTGTTTAGATTAAAAGTTCGCCACAGCTGCAACTTCGCGTGCCGTTTGTGTTCAACGACCGGACAAAGCGTCCAGAACCCCACCTTGATCAATAAAGCTTTCATCTTATATTCGCAATATCCAGATTGCAATCTCAGTTTCTTGCTTGTTCTTCGTTTGCTCGCAGGAAACAGACCCTCGTGGTCAGGTTGATCGTGCTCCGGCGTGGTCGATAACCTCTCGGAGTTGGTTTAGCGATTGCTAAGGCGCGACGTCCTCGCACGTTCGTAGTCGGATCGTCAAAGTCGACTTCCTCCAAAGCGAAAACCGCATCTCATCGAAAGACGGGACACCTTTGCCTCTATCACCTAGGCTAGACCGTGCTAGAGACGCGAGCCTAGAACACTTACGAAATCACGGCGCTGCACGTAAACAAGGGAAAAGCACACTGGATTTTTTTTTCACTCTTTTTTTTTGCGCTGCTCTTTTTTTTTGCGAAAAATCACTATAATGGCGAGTGTCTCAAAACTCTTCCCAGATCAAACTGACAGGATGGGCACGAAATTTTTTCGACCAATTTTTTTTCGCCGCCTCGACCCAAAAGCTGAAGCGGGTCAAAAAACTTTCTATAACAAATGATGTCTCAATACACTTAGAAACACCTAAAATAGGATAGCCAGAAATTTTTTCGACAAGTGCGTTTGGAAAATTTTGGGCCTAAGCGGAGGTGGTTTCGAAACCTACTCCGCAAGGAAACACGAATCGGAAACTAGATGGATCTCAAAACAAACCTAATATGGAAGGAACTCGGATTGGTGGTGGATATATGGTGGTGGTATATGGCAGCGGTGGTGGTAGCGGTGGTAGTATATGGATATGGATCGGTGGTGGTATATGGACATGGATTCGGAGCGGTGGTGGTAGGTGCGAGGCGATGATGATGGTGCTTGTTGGCGGCGTGACAACTTATGACCGAACTCGAAACTCTAAAAGACTAGACTCTAAGACCAGCAACTAGACACGACGATGCAACATAAATTCAACAAAGCAAAACCTTAAAAAGATTATGCAAAGGCTCAGATTGGTTGGGATATGATGAACTAACCCTAATTTTTTGTGGCTTTTTCGTGGACTATAGGTATGAAGAACAGACTCGATCTAAACTACGGAAAACTGTAAAATCTCACCGAGCAACCCGGAAATCTGATACCACTTGATAGAGGCTAAGGTGTCCCGATGTTTCAATGAGATGGTGGCTATCGTTTCGTGGGAGTCGACCTTGATGATCCGACTCTGAGCGTGCGAGGCGTCGCGCCTTAGCAATCGCTAAACCAACTTCCGAGGGTTATTGACCACGCCGAGCACGATCAACGACCACGAGGGCCTGTTTCCTGCGAACAAGCGAAGAACAAGCAAGAAACTGAGATTGCAATCTGGATATTGCGAATATAAGATGAAAGCTTTATTGATCAAGGTGGGGTTACTGTGGCGCTTTATGCAGTCGTTGAACACAAACGAAATGCTGTGAAGTTGCAGCTATGACGAACTTTTAATCTAAACAAAACCCAAGGTCTAAACGGTGTCCTAAGGGCTGTATATATGGAGGAAGAGGGGGGGAATTTCGTGGCCCTTGAGGGAGGGGTCCGAAACCAACCCTAACTCTTGTTTCCCCACACATACGGACTCTAAAAACAGCCTATACTTAAGTATTTCGAAATTACATGGGCTTGGCCCAATAATAAGGTGAAGCAGCACCTAGAATAGCCTACGGACGAATATTATGAAGTGGCATCTTGTATATTTCGTCCAAGGCCTCATGGTCTCATTAGGGTGGCTTCAAAGTCCCGGAATCATCACTTGTAACTCCGTTCTTGTTCCCCTTGCATGGCATTATCTCCATGCTTGTTCTTGCTCAATGTCCATCCTTCTCCAAGCTAGGGCCTTCATTTGTAAGCAAAACAAATGTATCCAATTTAGGCAGCATCATATTCTCATGAACATTAGAATCATTACCAAGAAACGAAAGTACCTGATAATTTAATTGGCGTGCGCGAGCTCTAGTAATTGGTCCAGTATATGTAGCAGTAGGGGCTGTGGGTGTAACAATGGTATTGATGTCCTCATCAAGCCATGTCTCGAGCGGATCATATGTGATATCACTAAGGAAGGAAGTCACCTCGTTCTCGAGAGCTCTAGCTCTAGCTCGTGTCATGGGTCCTCTTGGCTCTTGATGAGACGGTTGTAGATCCATGGGGATGATCGTGGGATGCTCCGCATCATCTCCCCCCCTTGGGAGAGATCCGACCTTGGATCAAAAGCTTCATCTCCATGGTATGGTGCGAGGTCCTTGACGTTGAAGGTGTCGCTCACGTTGTATTTGTCTCGAGGTAGGTCGATCTTGTAAGCATTGTCGTTGTAGCGTGCTAGCACCTTGAAAGGTCCATCGGCTCGAGGGAGAAGCTTGGACTTGCGTTCTTTGGGGAAGCGGTCCTTGCGAAAGGGTAGCCACACTAGATCACCAATGTTGAAGACCATGGGTTGCTTGTTGGCATTGAGCTTGGTTGCTAGTCGTTGTACTTGGCGCTCGATGGTGTGCCTTGTATCTTCGTGCATCTTCTTGATGTAGCTTGCCCGTGCACTCGCATCCATGTTGGTGCGCTCTTGGAGAGAAAGTGGTAGAATGCCCAATGGGGACAACGGGTTGAAACCGTGACGACCTCGAAGGGGACTTGCGGTAGTCGAATGTCTTGCACGGTTGTAGGCGTGCTTTCGGCGATGGGTAGACATGCTTCCCACTCCTTGATGTTCTTCTTGATCAAGACACGAAGTAGAGTGGATAGTGTGCGTTCGTCACCTCCGTTTGGCCGTCGGTTTGAGGATGGTATGCGAGGAGAACAAGAGCTTGATTCGAGCTTGGCGCATAGGGTCTTCAAAAGTAACTCAAGAACTTGGCGTCACGATCGGAGCGATTGTCTTTGATGCGCCATGGAGTCGCAAGATTTTCCTACAAAGAGATTTGCAACATGTGAAGCATCGTCTATCTTGTTGCAAGGAATGAAATGTGCCATCTTAGAAAATCTATCCACAACAACAAACACGGAATCCTTTCCATTTTGAGTTCTAGGCAAACCAAGTACAAAATCCATACTAATGTCTTCCCATGGTTGATAAGGAATAGGAAGAGGCATGTAAAGACCATGAGATTGAGCTTTAGACTTAGCTTTGCGACATGTATAGCATCGGGTGGTGAAGCGTGAGACCTCGCGGAACATCTTGGGCCAAAAGTTGTTGTTGGAGAGCGTGGCGAATGTCTTGTCACGTCCAAAGTGTCCCATGAGTCCGCCTCCATGAGCCTCCTGCAAAAGGAGCAAACGAAGAGAAGACTCGGGAATGCCTAGTTTGTTAGCTCTCATAAGATAAGCATCGTTGATGTAATATTGTTCCCAAGAAGTATGCATCAAACACTTAGCATAAGGAATAGCAAAAGATGGATCATGCTCATACAAGTCTTTTATATGCTCAAAACCAATAACATTCAACTCAAGTTGAGTGACAAGCATGCATATGCGTGAAAGCGCGTCGGCAACTACATTTTCTTTACCCTTAATGTACTTGATCACATAAGGAAAAGATTCAATAAATTCACTCCATTTTGCATGACGCTTGTTCAATTTAGTTTGACCTTTGAGGTACTTAAGCGTTTCATGATCGGTATGGATGATGATAGAGGCGAGGGTGTCCCGATCTTTCGATGAGGTGATAACTATCGATTTGGTGGAGACGACTTTGACGATCTGACTACAAACATGCACGACGTTGCGCCTTAGCAATCGCTAAACCAACTCCGAGAGGTTATTGACCCACGCTGAGCACGATCAACGACCACGAAGGTCTATTCCTGCAAGCAATCGAAGAACAAGCAAGAATATGATAAAGCAATCTGAATATTGTGAATATATATGAAGTATTGATAATGGTGGGGTTCCGTAAGCGGTCTTGGTCTTGTCGTTGGACACAAGCGAAGTACGAAGTTGCAATGGCTAACTTTTAACTAAACAAATCCCGGAAAAAGCTACTAGATGGATCTACTTATATAGGAGCAAGGGGTGGCGGCCAAGGAGGTGGGAGGTCGTCCCAAGGCAGCCTAAAACTAACCCTAGGTCGTACAAGGCCAATGGGCCCAAGCGGAGGTGACGTAACACCTTTGGACTTGTAGTTTGACTCGGATTCTGCTGCAGCGTCAGATTGTTTCGTCTATAACTCAACGCTCCGGACGGATTTTAAGGTGATTCAATTGGGTTGGAAAATGCACGAAATCTATTTTCCAACAAAAAAGAATCAACCAATTTGGAGTCCGTATGAAAAGTTATAGACGTTTTGAGTCAGGTATGTCTGTGCGGTCCGAATCTGAGTCCGAACGTGAGAGACTTGGACTCTATCTTCTCTTGGGCCAAAAGTGACGTGAGAGAACTTTTGAACAGCAGGTAAACATCTCTTTCTCCCTTATCTTCATATGTGGATTGTACAAATGTCCCATACACCTGCAATTAGACATGGCACAAAAGTTTGTGAAGTATTTTTGTCTTGGATTACATAAATAAATTATTGCATAGTTTGCATTAGAAATCACCTCACAAATATACATGTATGCAATATTTTTGGTCGTATCCAAGGTAATCATGTCCTCATCAAAGCCCGACAAGCTCCAAGACGATGCTCCCAAGTGCGACTTCACCGCCATCCCTCTTTGTGGCATTGATGATGCCGAGTCTACCTTGACTCTTTTTCAAGATGGTGCGGCGACAAGTACGACTACGGAGACCTTCAAGGACCAAGCTTTGGAGGCAAGCGACAAGGTGGCGAGCAAGGATGATGCTTCCATCTTAGGAGGCGAGAGTGATGTTGTGCCATCTTGGCCTTCATCCACGACCAGAGTGATGTTGAGCCATCTTGGCCTTCATCCACGGCGAGGCGATGATGTGCCATCTTGACCTTCATCCACGGCATTTACGACTACGAGACGGTTGAGCATGGGATTTTCCCTTCGACCACGGTGACGTCCGATGACTTGAGTGACTTGAGCCACCATATTGAGAGTGAGAGTGACTTCACCACTAGCCCTATATATGTGTTGCCCCAATTCCCATGTAAGGAGAGCCACAACCCCCACCACTTGAGTGAGATGAGTGACTCCACCATACGTGAGTTTGAGTGCACCCATTTTGAGGGAGTGAGTGAACTACCACATAGAGAGAGTGAGATAGTTGATCGGTCTAGTGAGGCCATTTGCATTTCTAACAACTTGACCTCTACCTCTATTGTGTCTTCTCATTTGGTGCTAGGTCCCATTTATGATGACGCGCCGATCCTCGACGACTCCGTCCTCCCTTTGGACAAGACGATGGCCATGGTGGAATATGATTCACCCCCCACATGGTTCCATCAAGATGAAGATGACCAAAATTTGGTCTTTCCCACCTCACCTACACCACTTGAGTGGAATGACAAAGGTAACATAGGTGACGGTGATGCTCTAGTCCCACTAGTGGACATTCTTGAGATTGATTGCTTGCATGATGTTGATCCACCTAGTACCATGCTTCATGCTAGTATGATTTCCCCATGCGATGATTTGCCCATTTATGATGAATATGATGATTCTCATGTGGAGTCTATTAGTAGTGATGCTATGTTACATAGGATTTCTTGTGACAATTCTTTAGGTCACATCATGTTTGCTAATCCGCTTGACTTGTCATATGCTATGCATGAGATCAACCATATGTCTTATTTGCAATCTCTCCATAGTGACTATGCATATGCCATTAAAATAAACCCAATTTGCACATATGGCATAGATGACAAGCCTATGGTTATTGGCATTTGTTTTTCTTGTGATGATATATTGATATGCTTCCTTTGCATCATTTATCTCATATGCCATGCCATGCCCACCTAGCTTCGGATATGCATTCTTTTGGATGTTGTCCATTTTCTCCAAATGAAGTTTCCAATATTGCTCATGAGGAGACCCCCATAGTTTCCTCATACATGTTAGGAGAATTTGATCGATCCTGTTCATTGCATGATTCCCATACTTGTGTGCACCATATGCTCCCCATGAAGAAACATGCTTTTGATGTGCCATATACTTGCATTCTCAATTTGTGTCCCCATCGTGTCATATACAATAACTATTCTTTCATGATGGATGACATGTTCTTATACCATGCATCAAATTTCTTTGAGCGATGCTTATCTTGTGCTAACTCACATGTGCACATACACATCACGATGGATGATGTGTACATTTACCACGCACAATTTCTTTGGTTTTGTCTCTTTTGTGTAGGTACCCATGAATACTTGTCCACTTCGCAATCCCACGAGTTGACAAAGCGAGCTCTAGAGACAACGATGATTTGGGATCCCATGGATTGTCTTTCCCACCGCTCTCTTGGCAAGAAAGACTTCGCATTTCTTCTACATGGCCCTCACTTGGCTATGGGTTATGGTCCATTACATATTCTATGCCCATCTTGCCATGTTCACTTTGCATGATATGCCCATCCCTCGCCTTTTCCATGCATTTGTGACCCATGCTTTGCTTTACACATGATGATTGACTCTCATACTTGTATGTGTATTTGCAAGCTTGGCGGAGATATCACTTGTTATTGCCATGATCTATTCATGACCCATTCCTATGATGATACTTTCATCTTGCTTTGTGTTCGTGCTTGCGATATGTCATGTGCATTTTCTTTGCCTATTATTTGCTCACATGACATGATTGCCATGATTTACTCTAGTGTGTTGCATCTTGGCTCCACTAGTTTGCACGACTTGATTACAATGCTTGCTTATGTTGCATCACCAATGATTCATACTTGCTCATTTCATGCGGTTGATGACAACCATCTATATGCTTTACACATGATTCATATTGCTTCTTGTCATATATCTCTATGTGTTGCCTCCCTCATGCTAGATTTGCCATGTATTGAGTGCAACAATGATTCTCTTCTTGCTCATGAGATTGCCCCATAGCATTCTCGCATATATTTGGAGATTTTGACATAATTCTTGTGAAGCATGCTTGTCTTAACTCTTTGCACCATATACCTAGTGCCATGAATATTGCCATTGTTGCATCATATTATTCATGCACTTGTCCTTCTAATGGTTTTGTGCAAAAGATGAGAACCATCATGATGGATGATGTGTTTATCTACCATGCGCATACGTTCTTTGTTTTGTTGTGTGCATGTGTAGGATACTTGGACTTTGTGTCGACTTCCACTTCACGTGAGTTGACCATTCGAGCTCTTGAGAGCGAGCCTCATACATTCTACCACGACTCGCTTCTACACGTATTTGCTTCCACTTGGCATTGTGAAGAATGCACAAGGACATGCCTTCAAGGTGACATCCTTCTTGAGCTTTGATATTGTGGATCATACTTCATGTGTTGCTTGCACCATTTGCACGCATGTGCGAGATATTGCTTTCACCCATGATTGCCACATTTCCATGCTTCATGACATATATACCTTGTGTGTTGCATCCAATTCTTGGATTACTTTCTCCTATCACATGTTTGGTTGCAACAATGTCATTCCTTCCCATATGCCAAGTCACATTGATTGCTACATGCTTGACTTGATTGCCTCACACATGATGAACAATTGCTCTTTCTATTGTGTTGAGTGCCACAATATATTCAAGACACCCTATGCACATTATGCTTGGATTGTCTTGCACTTGACCCATGTGTTTAGACACTTCATTTTATTTGGTGTTGTGAATACTTCCTAGGCCTACCATCGACCATTTGTCGGCGCTTTATACATGATTGCTATGATCTTGAGGTAAATGCTTATTCTCTTGTCACACATATTTGCATCACTACCTCACGTTTACATGTTTGTTTCCATGATGACCTTGATTTTGATCAATTCATATGCTTACATACCATGTCACAATCCTTTGTCACACCCTATGCTATGCTTGATGACGACACTTGTTTGGTGAATCACCTCTTGAATGCTTGGTTTTGCACTAACGCTAACCACATTTGTTTTTCAAGTGTTTGTTCCATTTGCTCCTTTTGAAGGAATCACAAGGCGGTGTGACATTGGAGAGTGCCCATTTCGAGCTTCAAGATGACAAGTACTTGGTGATCGTCCACTTCAACACGGACGCTATCTCTTTCCCATGGTGATTTGGTCTTGATCCGAGGTCGGATCTTTCCCAAGGGGAGGGATGATGCGGAGCATCCTCGATCATCACCATGTCAAGAGTCCGTTTGGCAAGTGACACATGCAACCTCTACTTCTCATACATAAAGGTGAATCTTCTCCTTTACGTGTTCACTTGACACCTTCGAGGATGGTATACTACTTGACACTTCTCCCGTGTGCATGCATAAGTATTGTCGAGCTTCACGGATGTCGAGGAGGAGTGCAAGCGCCAAGGAACGACTACACCGTCCATGAGGGAAGCATGGAAGAGAAGGAGGAAGAGAACACAGCCGCTCGAGCGAGCGGTACTACCGCTAAAACCACCCAAGCGGTACTACCGCCCCTCAAGCGGTACTACCGCTCAAGCGGTACTACCGGTCATGAGCCCAGTACTACCGCCCTGCTGTCTTGCAGCCGTGGGCCTTTGGCCTTGTATCCTCTCCCACTTACCCCTTCGTGGCTTAGACTATAAATAGACCACCTCCACTTCATTTCTAGGGTTAGCAAATATGATAGCTCATTCTTAGGTGAGCTTTGCTCCTACCTCTACTCTTGAGAGAGAGAGAGACTACCACTCCCATGGAGTTCAAGACCTCCATGTGAGAAGATCCTGCGGGATATCATCAAGACCCCCTTGGGGAAGATCCGTCTAGGATATCATCAAGACCTCCTCTTGGAGATGAACCTTACCTTGTATCTTTCCCTTTGTTGTTCATGTACCTTGTGATCTTGTGTGTTTGATTGTCTAGTGGATGTGTGATTGGACTTGTTCTTGAGTGTTTCCCCTTGTGATTTCTCTCCGTTCTTCCCCGTGTTCATCGTGTTCTTCGAGGGATCCCACTCCAAACGTGAAAGATCGTCCACGTAGGGTTCCGCCCTACATCATATTGTCGGAGCGTCTCGGATGTCAAGGAGGAGTGCAGGCCCCAAGGAACGACTACACCATCCGCGAGGGAAGCACAGAGCGGCAGCGGAAGAAGACGGAGCTGCAGAGGCTACAGGCCCCGGACATCCGGCCCTTCATGCAAGCCCGGACATCCGGCCCGAGCCCGGACATCCGGCGCCCATCACAGCTGCCGCAAGACTTCAGGGCCCGGACATCCGGCCCCCAGGCCCCGGACATCCGGCCTCCCACGAAGCCCCGGATATCCGGCCACTCGCCTGAAATCCGCGCCCGCACCCGATTCGGCGAACCAGACCCGCCAGCCCGACATCCGCCCCTAGCCCGACATCCGGCGTCTCGAAAGCCGGACCTCCGCCCGGCGCCGGACATCCGGCCTCCCCTGCTGCAAGTGATGCATCAGGACTTGTCCCTTGTACCCCTCGCCCCGAGACTATATATACTTCATCCCTTCCTCTTTTAGGGTTAGCTTTGGATTAGCTCATGTTTAGGTGAGAGCCTTTGCTCATCCACTTGGCTACTTCTCCTCGGAGATCAGGACCTCTACGGAGAAGATCCCCAAGCGGATTCAAGACCCCCTCCTAGGGTGGACCCCATCAAGACCTCCGCTCGGAGAAGAACGGCTACTCGTGTATCCTTACCTTTGTTGTTCTTGAATCTTGTGCCACTCTATGTATTCGATAATCTAGCACTTGTGTGATTGACTCCTTGTCGGTTGAGTGACTTCTCTCTCGTTTTCCCCGTGTTTTCCCTCTTGTTCTTCCGCGTGTTCGTCGTGATTCACCGTAGGATCCGCTCCAACGTGAAAGATCGCCCACGTAGGGTTCCGCCCTACATCATTTATTGTGTCTTCTCATTTGGTGCTAGGTCCCATTTATGATGGCGCGCCGATCCTCGACGACTTCGTCCTCCCTTTGGACAAGACGATGGCCATGGCGGACTATGATGCAACCCCCACATGGTTCCATCAAGATGAAGATGACCACCATTTGGTCTTTCCCACCTCACCTACAACACTTGAGTGGAATGACAAAGGTAACATAGGTGACGGTGACGCTCTAGTCCCACTAGTGGACATTCTTGACATTGATTGCTTGCATGATGTTGATCACCCTATTGACATGCTTCATTCTTGTATGATTTCCCCATGTGATGATTTGCCCATTTATGATGAATATGATGATTCTCATGTGGAGTCTATTAGTTGTGATGCTATGTTACATAGGATTTCTTGTGACAATTCTTTAGGTCACATCATGTTTGCTAATCCGCTTGACTTGTCATATGCTATGCATGAGATCAACCATATGTCTTATTTGCAATCTCTCCATAGTGACTATGCATATGTGATAGAGGCAAAGGTGTCCCGATGTTTCGATGAGATGGTGGCTATCGTTTCTGTGGGAGTCGACCTTGACGATCCGACTACGAACGTGCGAGACGTCGCGCCTTAGCAATCGCTAAACCAACTTCCGAGGGTTATTGACCACGCCGAGCACGATCAACGACCACGAGGGCTGTTTCCTGCGAGCAAGCGAAGAACAAGCAAGAAACTGAGATTGCAATCTGGATATTGCGAATATAAGATGAAAGCTTTATTGATCAAGGTGGGGTTACTGTGGCGCCTTTATGCAGTCGTTGAACACAAGCGAAATGCAGCGAAGTTGCAGCTATGGCGAACTTTTAATCTAAACAAAACCCAAGGTCTAAGCGGTGCCCTAAGGGCTGTATATATGGAGGAAGAGGGGGAATTTCGTGGCCCTTGGTGGAGGGGTCCAAATCAACCCTAACTCTTGTTTCCCCACACATACGGACTCTAAAACAGCCTATACTTAAGTATTTCGAAATTACATGGGCCTGGCCCACTAATAAGGTGACGCAGCACCTAGAATAGCCTCGGGACGACATTTATGAAGTAGCATCTTGTATATTTCGTCCAAGGCTTCATGCACCCATTATGGTGGCTTCAAAGTCCTGAAATCATCACTTGTAACTCCGTTCTTGTTCCCCTTGCGCATGACATTATCTCCATGCTTGTTCTTGCTCCAATGTCCATCCTTCTCCAAGCTAGGGCCTTCATTTGTAAGCAAAACAAATGTATCCAATTTAGGCAGCATCATATTCTCATGAACATTAGAATCATTACCAAGAAACGAAAGTACCTGATAATTTAATTGGCGTGCGCGAGCTCTAGTAATTGGTCCAGTATATGTAGCAGTAGGGGCTGTGGGTGTAACAATGGTATTGATGTCCTCATCAATATGCCATTAAAATAAACCCAATTTGCACATATGGCATAGATGACAAGCCCATGGTTATTGGCATTTGTTTTTCTTGTGATGATATTGATATGCTCCCTTTGCATCATTTATCTCATATGCCATGCCATGCCCACCTAGCTTCGGATATGCATTGTTTTGGATGTTGTCCATTTTCTCCAAATGATATGTCCGCTATTGCTTATGAGGAGGCCCCCATAGTTTCCTCATACATGTTAGGAGAATTTGATCCGTCCTATTCATTGTATAATTCCCATACTTGTGTGCACCATATGCTCCCCATGAAGAAACATGATATTGATGTGCCATACACTTGCATTGTCAATTTGTGTCCCCATCGTGTCATACATAATAACTATTCTTTCATGATGGATGACATGTTCTTATACCATGCATCAAATTTCTTTGAGCGATGCTTATCTTGTGCTAACTCACACGCATATACATCATGATGGATGATGTGTACATTTACCACGCGCACAATTTCTTTGGTTTGTGTCTCTTTTGTGTAGGTACCCATGAATACTTGTCAAACTCGCAATCCCACGAGTTGACAAAACGAGCTCTAGAGAGCAACGATGATTTGGGATCTCATAGATTGTCTTTCCCACCGCTCTCTTCGCGCATAGACGTCGCGCATTCATTCTACATGGCCCTCACTTGGCTATGGGCTATTGTTCATTACATATCATATGCCTATCTTGCCATGTTCACTTTGCATCATATGCTCATTCCTATGCCTTTGACATGCATTTGTGACCCATGTTTTGCATTACACATGATGATTGATTCTAGTACTTGTATGTGTAGTTGCAAGCTTGGTGGAGATATTGGTTGTTCTTGCCATGTTCATTATGTGCACCATTCCTATGATGATACTTTCATCTTGCTTTGTGTTCGTGCTTGCGATATGTCATGTGCACTCCCTATGCCTATTATTTGCTCGCATGACATGATTGCCATGATTTATTCTAGTGTGTTGTATCTTCGCTCCACTAGTTTGCACGACTTGATTACTATGTTTGCTTGCCTTGTTGCATCACCTATGATTCGTACTTGCTCATTTCATGCGGGTGATGACAACCATCTACATGCTTTGCACATCATTGTTATTCCTTCTTGTCACATATCTCCATATGTTGCCTCTCTCATGCTAGATTTGCCATGTATTGAGTGCAACCATGCTATTCGTCTTGCTCATGAGTTTGCCCCCATAGCATTCTCACACATGATTGGAGATTTTGACATATTACATGTGAAACATGCTTGTCTTATGATGTAGGGCGGAACCCTACGTGGGCGATCTTTCACGCTTGGAGAGAATCCCTACGAGGAACACGAAGAACGAGACGGAAAACACGGGGAAAACGAGGGAGAAGTCACTCAACCGACAAGAAAACGATCACACAAGTGCTAGATTATCGAATGCATAAAGGGATACAAGATCCGAGATCAACAAAGGAAAGATACAAGGGTAGCCGTTCTTCTCCGATAGGAGGTCTTGATGGGTCCACCCTAGGAGGGGGTTTTGAATCCACTTGGGGGATCTTCTCCGTAGAGGTCCTGATCTCGAAAGGAGAAGTAGCCAAGTGGATGAGCAAAGGCTCTCACACCGAAATATGAGCAAATCCAAAGCTAACCCTAGAAAGGCTCTCGGGAGGCGCCGGATGTCCGGGCTCTCAGCCCGGATGTCCGGGCTAGGGTGACCGATTCTGCAGAACCGGGTAGGGGGCCGGATTGGGTGGAGCCGGATATCCGGGCGTCGGAAGGGCGGATGTCCGGCGGGGAGGCGGATGTCCGGGCTGGTCTGGGGCTTCCAAGTGCATTCGGTGATGGAGGGGCCGGATTTCTGGGCGCCGGGGCCGGATATCCGGGGCTTCCGGAAGAGCCGGATGTCCGGGCTTGGGGCCGGATGTCCGGGCTGAGCAGGCTCCTTTGGTTCCTCTCGTCGGGGTTCTTCTTCCTTGTACTTGGCGGCTCGTCCATCTTCACGTGCCTCCTCGGGAGGTTCCCCTTGACACCTAATCATGCATAGCATATCGGACTTAGGTAGTAGCCATGTCTCGAGTGGATCATATGTGATATCAATAAGGAAAGAGGTCACCTCGTTCTCGAGAGCTCTAGCTCTAGCTCGTGTCATGGGTCCTCTTGGCTCTTGATGAGACGGTTGCCGGTCTATGGGGATGGTCGTGGGATGCTCCGCATCATCTCCTCCCCCTTGTGAGAGATCCGACCTCGGATCAAAAGCTTCACCTCCATGGAAAGGTGCAAGGTCCTTGACGTTGAAGATGTCGCTCACGTTGTACTTGTCTCGAGGTATGTCGATCTTGTAGGCGTTGTCGTTGTAGCGTGCTAGCACCTTGAAAGGTCCATCGGCTCGAGGGAGAAGTTTGGACTTGCGTTCTTTGGGGAAGCGGTCCTTGCGAAGGTGTAGCCACACTAGATCACCAATGTTGAAGACGATGGGTTGCTTGTTGGCGTTGAGCTTGTTTGCTTGGCATTGTACTTGACGCTCAATGGTGTGCCTTGTATCTTCATGCATCTTCTTGATGTAGCTTGCTCGTTCACTTGCATCCATGTTGGTGCGCTCTTGGAGAGGAAGTGGTAGAATGTCCAATGGGGACAACGGGTTGAAACCGTAGACGACCTCGAAGGGGGACTTGCCGGTAGTTGAATGTCTTGCACGATTGTAGGCGTACTCGGCGATGGGTAGACATGCTTCCCATTCCTTGATGTTCTTCTTGATCAAGACACGAAGTAGAGTGGATAGTGTGCGGTTCGTCACCTCCGTTTGGCCGTCGGTTTGAGGATGGTATGCCGAGGAGAACAAGAGCTTGATTCGAGCTTGGCACATAGGGTCTTCAAAAGTAACTCAAGAACTTGGCGTCACGATCGGAGACGATTGTCTTTGGTACGCCATGAAGTCGCAAGATTTCCCTACAAAAGAGATTGGCAACATGTGAAGCATCGTCTATCTTGTTGCAAGGTATGAAATGTGCCATCTTAGAAAATCTATCCACAACAACAAATATGGAATCCTTGCCATTTTGAGTCCTAGGCAAACCAAGTACAAAATCCATACTAATGTCTTCCCATGGTTGATATGGAATAGGAAGAGGCATGTAAAGACCATGAGATTGAGCTTTAGACTTAGCTTTGCGACATGTATAGCATCGGTTGGTGAAGCGTTGTGCGTCATGAACATCTTGGGCCAAAAGTAGTTGTTGGAGGCGTGGCGAATGTCTTGTCGCGTCCAAAGTGTCCCATGAGTCCGCCTCCATGAGCCTCTTGCAAAAGGAGCAAGCGAAGAGAAGACTCGGGAATGCAAAGTTTGTTAGCTCTCATAAGATAACCATCCTTGATGTAATATTTTTCCCAAGGCGTGTCGTCAAGCACTTAGCGAAGGAGAAGCAAAAGATGGATCATGCTCATACAAGTCTTTTATATGCTCAAAACCAATGACATTCAACTCAAGTTGAGTGACAAGCATGCATATCGTGTGAAAGCGCGTCGGCAACTACATTTTCTTTACCCTTAATGTACTTGATCACATAAGGAAAAGATTCAATGAATTCACTCCATTTTGCATGGCGCTTGTTCAATTTAGTTTGACCTTTGAGGTACTTAAGCGTTTGATGATCGGTATGGATGACAAACTCGTGAGGTCTAAGGTAATGTTCCCACACATGTAGCACACGCACTAAAGCATACAATTCTTTGTCATAGATGGGGTAATTAAGTTGAGCACGGAGAGTTTTTCACTAAAATAAGCAATGGCTCGTTTTTCTTGCATCAAAACTCCGCCAATTCGGTACCACTTGCATCACAATGAACCTCAAAAGTTTTGTCAAAATTGGGCAAAGCAAGAATCGGAGCATGAGTAAGCAAAGACTTGAGCTCATCAAAAGCGGTTGATTGCAAAGTTCCCCAAACAAAGGGAGTATTCTTCTTGCTCAAAGCATGCAAAGGAGCGGCAATTGTGCTAAAATCTTTCACAAAGCGACGATAAAAACCCGCAAGACCAAGAAAACTTCGCACTTGTTGCAAATTGGTGGGTTGGGGCCAAGTTTTGATTGCTTCAATTTTAGATTCATCAACATGGACACCCTTTAAGGAAACAACAAAACCCAAGAAAACCACTTTGTCAACTCCAAAAGTGCATTTTTTCAAGTTTGCATAAAGGCTTTCCTTGCGAAGAGTTTGCATCACAGATTTTACATGGTTGATGTGCTCTTTCATGGTTTTGCTAAACACAAGAATATCGTCAAAGTAAACCACAACAAAGACTCCAATGTAAGGACGAAGCACATGATGCATAAGACGCACAAAAGTACCGGGAGCTTCCGAAAGACCCATAGGCATCACTAACCATTCATATAAACCAATTTTGGTTTTGAAAGCAGTTTTCCATTCATCACCCTCTTGTATGCGGATTTGATAATAGCCACTTTTAAGATCAATTTTGAGAAAAGTTGGCTCCACTAAGTTCATCAAGCATGTCATCTAAGCGAGGAATGGGATGCCTATATCGAGCAGTAATAGCATTGATAGGTCTACAATCGAACACAAGCGGAAACTTCCATCGGGCTTAGGCACAAGAATAACCGGAACGGCACAAGGGCTTAGGCTTTCACGTACATGACCGTTGTCGATGAGTTGTTGTACTTGCCGTTGAATCTCCTTGGTTTCTTCCGGATTGACTCGGTATGGAGCTTTGTTTGGTAGCGGCGCCCGGGGATGAGGTCGATTCGATGCTCAATGCCTCAAGAGGAGGTAGGCCGGAGGTAGCTCATCGGGGAAAACATCTTGAAATTCCTGCAAAAGAGATTGAAACACCAAAGGTAACTTGTGAATGGTGTTAGTGTTTGGTTCTCCATCCTTGCACACAAGGACAAAGTGCATCACGGTAGATGGGTTCTCACACACTTCTCTCATCTCACTTTTGGTGGCAAATAGAATGAGGTTTTTCTCTCTAGGCTAAGAGGCGCCAAATTTGGCTTGTGGCTCTCACTCACTTTTGGGTGGATCACTTTCTCACTCTTTTCTCTATGATGGGTGGCTTGTTTGTCGGCTATCACATGACTAGGAGACATAGGTCGTAGCACATATTCTTTCCCCTTCATCTTGAAGCTATAGTGATTGGTGCGCCCGTTGTGGATGACACCACGGTCGAATTGCCATGGTCGACCAAGAAGTAGGTGACAAACGGTCATTGGGACCACATCACATTCCAACGTGTCTTCATAAGCACCAATTTTGAAGGAGACTTGGACCGTATGCTCGACTCGTATAGTGCCGGAGTCACTTAGCCATTGAACCTTGTAGGGGTGCGGGTGCTTCCTTTTGACCAATTGTAGCTTGGAGCATAGTTCTTCACTTGCCAAGTTGTGGCAACTACCTCCATCGATGATGACCTTGATGGACCGTCCATTGATGCCGGCTTTTGTGTGGAAGATGTGGCATCATTGGTCTTCTTCTTGTTGATGTTGAAGGGTCAAGACTTTGGAGACAACGAGAGCGGGGCTCGAATCCTCATCACAAAAGACTTGATCATCTTCATCTTCATTTACTTGCCGGTGCATGGCCACTTGCTCAATGGCTTCCATCTCCTCTTCACTCATGGAGTCGTATGTGCCATCGTCGTTGAGGATCATGGTGCGCTTGTTGGTGCATTCATATGACTTGTGGTCTCGGCCGCCGCAAGTGAAACACTTGAAGGAGCTTGTCTTGATGGTCTCATCGGTCGGAGTAGAGGATGAAGCACGCGGCTTGAGGTTGCTTGTAGTAGGAGGAGGACGACTTGAATTTGTCGAAGTCTTCTTGTAACTTGACTTGTCGTCGTTTCTTGAAGAAAGCTTGGTCGAGGTTGATGATGGAGTAGTCGTTGAAGCTTGGTTGTTGGAGAAGCCGTAGGTCTTGGATGAGTACTTGGCGTACTTGAAGTCGTCTTGCACTTGGCGTTCCGCCTTTGTAGCTTGATGCACGAGCTCAATGAGGGATGAGTATGGTTGGAAGTCGGCGATCTTCTTGATGGGATGATTGAGTCCATTCAAGAAACGTGCCATAGTTTGCTCATCATCTTCCTTGACATTGGCGCGAATCATGGCTATCTCCATCTCCTTGTAGTATTCTTCAACGCTCTTTGTTCCTTGCTTGAGTAGTTGGAGTTTCTTGAAGAGATCGCGGTTGTAGTATGTTGGCACAAAGCGTGCTCGCATGACATCCTTCATTTGAGCCCAAGTGGTGATTGGGGTTCACCTCTTGCTTGTCGTCGCTCAATGATTTGTTCCCACCATATGAGCACATAATCTTGGAACTCAAGTGATGCCATAGCGATTTTCTTCGCTTCATCGTAGTTGTGCAAACGGAAGATTTTGTCAACCTTCAATGCCCATGAGAGGTAGTCTTCGGGGTCATTGCTTCCATTGAACTTGGGCATGGTGAATTTTAGCTTGCCGTAGCGTTGCTCTTCATTGTGTTGTTGGCGATGTTGATGATGACGTCCTTGACATGGGATGTACTCGTCTTCGTGTTGCTCTTGGCGCGGAGGAAGACCATGATCAACTTGCTCTTGTTGAATTTGAGGTGGAGGTGGAGCTTGACGAGCTTGTGAAGGAGCTTGAGGAACTTGACGGTGTACATGAGGTTGGTAGTTCCTCTCTTGGATTTCTTCTCGAAGGGCTTCCTCTTGATTGCGCCGTTCGCGATTGCGGTTGGCGACGGCTCTACTTGATTCTTGAAGGGCACGTTGCGCCTCAAGAGCTTGCGCTTCACGTTGTTGTTGTTGAAGACGTTGAGCGTTGGCGTCTTGTTCGTCTTGGTGACGACGTGCTCTTTCTTCCTCTTGTTGGCGACGAATACGTTGTCGTTCTTGAGCTTGAGCAAAAGCCTCTTGGTTTGATTGAGGATGAGGAACTTGATCATGAACTTGCTCTTGTGAGTGCTTGTCATGTAGCGGGTTGCGAGATGCATGACGATCTTGGCGCGCGGCTCGTCGAAGAGTGTTCGATGACGGTGTACTTGAGTCGTAGAAGGTATCGTCGGAGTGTCGACTCGAGTGGCTCCGTCTTGATGATGAAGAAGTGGAATGATGCCGGTTTCTCATCAACTTGCGGATCTCGTCCATTCTTGCATCATTCTCTTGCTTGTGCGCCTCGAACTTGTTGTCGAAGTAGTCTCTTGTACGTTGCTCGGAGAGTCGCAAGTCAGTGGCGAGGTTGTCGATGCGGTCTCTCATTGCTTGTTGTTCTTGGTGCAACGCTCGTTGTGCACCGAAGAGGTGGCTTTTGGTGACGTATGAAGACATGTCGTCGTCTTGCTCGATGAAGAGTGGGTTGGTAGAAGAACTTGGCCTATCCATCATTCCAAGCAAGATGTGAGTGGTAGAACGGAGAAGAACTTATACCAATGTACCTTTGACGGATGTTGAAAATGAATCAAGTTCACTCAAATGCGGACAATGAAATAGCACTCTTGGTACCGATTCTTGTCGGTTCTCACACCTACACAAATAAAAGCTTATGGTGGAGTTCGGTTAGGATGGTGGCACAAAATTTGATGCAATTGTAAGTGAGACTCAATAAAGTTGAAAATGATTCACAAATTTGCAAATGCAACAAGTAGACCAATAGCAAGATACGGTACACGGAAACACACGCGCAAATAGATAATATGGGGTTATGCAACCAAGGATGAGCCAAAATGTGGAATTCACCAAGATGCTCTTGTTGCACAACACTAGAGAGACGCTAGCACAATTGCACAATAGGCGGATACGAACTTGTGCACAACCTACTAAGCAAAAATGCAACGACTTCTATCCCAAGTATACTATATGTATGGTGTGTCGATGTGTTGATCCAAGATGATCAAGTATGACAATCTTAATGTTTGATGATGCTATGGTTCTTGCTCATAAGCTCTTTGCTTATCTTTCTCTCTTTACTTAAAAGCTTGATTGGCTCTTTCTCTTTTGAGCACTTTTCTCATGCAAAACTTCACGAACCAAGATAGCAATTGCGTATGCGATGACAACTTTGTGACACACAAGTTTATGCTAAGATATGCACCACTTTGGTATGGTATGTATGCTATGGAGTGTTGATCACTAAAGTGCACAAGTCACGTTGCCGGCAATACTCAATGGCTAGTCTCGATGGGTAAGCGACGCAAAAGATGGGCTATGATGTTTATCAATTCAATTGCAAGTAATGGTAAAGGTGTCGACGATGTTACCGTCCTTGACGAAGATGAGCGGTGGTGATGTTGATGTTGCACCGTGCCTAGATAGCCGAAACACCAAAGGATACGGAAAACCCCAACTCAAATTCTCAAGTCAAATGTGGCAACATTGTCAGAATTTGTTTCGGGAAAGGCTATGGTGGTGTTATGCGGAAGTGGTGGAGGTAAGTGGAAGTGTATGTGCGCACGGGACGAAATTTGGCGAAAGGTAGGCGGTGATCGGGGTGGTGGAAGGGAACAAAGCTACCAGGGGCCGGAAATCCGGGCTAGGAGCCGGATGTCCGGGGCGCCGGATGTCCGGGCTGATCGGGCCGGATGTCCGGGCTGCCGGATGTCCGGGCTGATCGGGCCGGACGTCCGGGCACGATGAACACCGCGTGGGAGAGGTCAAAACCGGTCAATTTCGGGCGAATTTGTGGATGAAAAATGGGGAAAAGATGGGGACAAGCTAGATGATGCGGAGCATCCCACGTTCATCACCATGTACACTCCGACTACTCTCCAAGCCCCAAGTGGACATATGACGAGACCTCGAACAAACGCCATTGGACACAAGGTGAACTCGCTCCTCTCCGAACCTTCACTTCCCACATGTGAGACATGGTTACTACCTCAAATATATGTGCTATGCATGACCAGGAACAAGGAGGAAGACCATGGACAAGACGGCGAGGACACCAAGTACAAGGACCAAGAGAGGAAGCTGGCGAAGCTTCAGGCGGCGGACGTGCGACCAGGACCGGACGTCAAGCGACTCCTGAGCTCGGACGACCGGCCCCCTCGACGCGTCCGTGCAGCGACCACCGAACCAAATCTGCGGACATCCGAAGATCACGGATGTCCGGGACCCCATGAGCCTCCGGACGACCGACCCCTTCGGACGTCCGACCGAAGCATGCCCGAGCCGAATCTACGGACGTCCGAAGAGCACCGGACGTCCGGACCTTCCCGAGCCTCCGGACGACCGGAACCCTCCGGACGTCCGACGCCTGTCTGCGCACAATGTGTTGGGCCGCAGCCCATGTACCCCTTCTCTTACTTCTTCGTGGCCCATGACTATATATACTCCTCCACCTCCTCCTAGTTAAGGTTAGCGTTGATTTAGCTCATTAGATAGAGCTTCGCTCATCCATACCGGATCTACTCCACGAGAGAGACCGCGGCCCCTCTTCGGAGACGATCCACCTTGGATTCAAGACCTCCCTTTGCAGAGAAGACCATCATCAAGACCTCCTCACGGAGAAGAACGGCTACCGTTTGTATCGTCCTTTGTTGACCTTGAATCATGTATCTCTCTTTGTGTTCTTTGATCTAGCATTTGTGTGACCGATTCCTTGTTGGTTGAGTGTTTTCCCTCGTTCCTCCCCGTGATTTCCTCGTGTTCTTCCGCTCGTTCTTCGTGATTCCCCCGTAGGATCCGCTCCAACGTGAAAGATCGACGCTATAGGGTTCCGCCCTACATCATCTATGGTATCATGAGCCACGTTGATCACGTTTTTGGAGCCCCTACCCCTCTTTTTCTAGCTTGATTTTGTTGTGTTCTTGCCTAAATCCGAAAATCCCCACCAAAAATAGCCCCAAATTTTTTTTGTGATTTGTTGGTTAGATGAAGTTTTGTTGATTTTGATCCATGGATTTGCTTGGTTTCGAGTGGATCTAGCATTTCCCCAAGTTTCCCCATCTTTCATCCACGAAATCTCTCCAATTTTGACCCCAAAATCCCGAAATTCCGCCCAAAATCGCGTCCCGGATCTCAATTTTCGAGTTGACCCGACCCACGGACGACCGGAGTTTCTGGACGTCCGGAGCCCTGAACGACCGGACGTCCGTCCTTTTACGGACGACCGGAACCCCTAACCCGAACTGAATTTACGGATGCCCGACCTTTTACGGACGTCCGTAACCTGTAGTTTCAGATTTCGGCTGATTTTTGTTTTGTCCATAACTAATTCATCCAGAGTCCGATTTTGACGTTCTTTAGCTCGTTTTGAAGCTATTGACATCCCCTTACCATAAAAATACTACCACCACCATTTGACTCCATCAAATTTTTGAAAATTTGGCAAGTTTGCCTAGGGCTTCCACCACATCCTCCGCATAGCCACCACCGACTTTCGCAACCTAACCAATTTTGTTCCCCTTTGCATTTGAGGTTGTTTGAGTTGTGATGCGAGTCTCCTAAGGTGTTTAGGCTACTTAGGGACGGTTGCATCTTCATCAACCACCACCAGCACCGTAAATTCCGCATAGGCTTGCCCACCATACACTTCCGCCAACCCAACTTAACCCAATTTTGTTTGTGTTGTGAGTTGTGTCTCCTAAGGTGTTTCGGCTACTTAGGGACCGTGCTTCAACTCCGACACGTGTATAGCCCATCATTCCACTTCCGCATTGCCAAGTGCAAACCACCATTTGACATTTGTCATTTGAGATTTTGAGTTCGCGGTTTTTCCGTTTCCTAAGGTGTTTCGGCTACTTAGGGACGAGTCTCCATCATCTTGGTATCTACATCAAGAACACCGCCACTCATCATCGCAATGGACGGTAACCTCGACGACACCATTGTATATTCCCCTTGCAAATTGCATTGATAACCCCTAGCCCATTTTGCGTTACTTGCCTATCGAGACTAGCCATTTGAGTATTGCCGGCAACGTTACTTGTGCACATTAGTGATCATACCTTCCATTACATACCATACCATATCATATTGGTATCATATCATCCATTGTGTCTCAAGTTTGTTCCCGCATATACACAATTGCTATCTTGGTTTGTGCATTGTGCAAACTGGCCATAGAAAAAAAAAGAAAAGAAAAAGAAATAAAGCTTTTAAGCAAAAGAAAGAGAGCAAAGAAGCTTGTAAGCAAGTGCCATAGCATCATACCATATTGCATATAAGATTGTCATATCCGATCATCTTGGATCATCTTGAGAGAAACACCGGGAACCATACATACATAGCATACTTGGGATAGAAGTTTATCCATTTTGCATCTTATAGGTTGTGCACAAGTGTCGTATCCGCCTATTGAGCAATCGTGCTAGCGTCTCTCTTGAGTTGTGCAACACGAGCGTTTTCCGTGGATTCTACATTTTGTGCTCATTCCTTGGTTGCACGACCCCATTTATCTATCCGTGTGTGTGTTTCCGTGTGCCATTCTTTGCTATTGGTCCATTTGTTTCACTTGCGAATTTGTGAATCTCTTTCAACATTATTGACTCTTGCTAACATTTTGCATTAAATTTTTGTGCCACTATCCTCACCGAGCTCCTCCATAAGCTTTACTTGTGTAGGTGTGAGAACCGACAAGGATTGGTACCAATAGTGCTATTTCATTGTCCGCATTTGGGTGAACTTGATTCATTTTCAACATCGGTCAAGGTACATTGTTATAAGTTCTTCTCTTTCTCCCACTCATATTTGCTCGAGTCTTGTGATGGATAGGCAAGGCATTTCATCTCCGGTCTACAACAACAACGACGGCGTGAACAACTACATCACCAAAGCGTCTCTCTTGATCCACAGCGACAAGTGCAAGGCACACAAGCAAGATTGCGAGGCGCGCCGAGAACATCTCCATCAACATTCATCACTCCGAAGCAAGGAGAAGGGACTACTTCGACAAGAAGCTTGCCGCACACAAAGAGGAGCAAGATGCAAGGATGGAGGATATTCGGGCCTTGATCAAGTCTTCTTCCCCTTCGTCATCTTCAAGGCGGCGACATTCAAGCCACAAGTCTTCGGAGCGCGAAAAAGATGCAAGTGCAAATCGTCCTCGTCCACATCTACATGGCGACCACCATCACGTTCGTGATCAACATCGTCATGAAGGGCAAGTCACCTCCAAGCATCATGTGCACGACGACGACGAACGACATCTACTACGAGCTCAAGCACGACAACGACATCATCTTCATGAAGATGCTCCACAAGCGCAAATGCACAAGTCCCAACACGCCAAGTCGAAGCTTCATAAACACAAGAGAAGACCGCGAGACGAGCACCACCAAGACGGCGCTACGGCTACATCAACCACTTCGGCATCTTCGCCAAGTGTTCTCAAGGCATCTTCGCCTTTGGACGTACGGCATCTTCGCCTACTTCCCACGTGTTCGCCTACATCGACTTCATCAAGTCCAAGGCGACTACCTACGAGCGAGGGCGACACTTTGATGTAGGGTGGAACCCTACGTGGACGATCTTTCACGTTGGAGCGGATCCTACGGGGGAATCACGAAGAACGAGCGGAAGAACACGAGGAAATCACGGGGAGGAACGAGGGAAAACACTCAACCAACAAGGAATCGGTCACACAAATGCTAGATCGATGAACACAAAGGGAGATACATGATTCAAGGTCAACAAAGGACGATACAAACGGTAGTCGTTCTTCTCCGTGAGGAGGTCTTGATGATGGTCTTCTCCGCAAAGGGAGGTCTTGAATCAAAGGTGGATCTTCTCCAAGAGGGGCGGTCTCTCTCGTGGAGTAGATCCGGTATGGATGAATGACTCTATCTAATGAGCTAAATCAACGCTAACCCTAGAAAGGAGGGGAGGTGGTCTATTTATAGTCTAAGCCACGAAGGGGTAAGTGAGAGGGGATACAAGGCCAAAGGCCAGCGGTTCTAAAGACAGCAGAGCGGTAGTACCGCTTGGGAGGGCGGTAGTACCGCTTGCAAGCGATAGTGCCGCTTGGACCGGGCGGTAATACCGACCCGGTCGCTTCGAGTGCAGGAGTTTGTCGGGTTGAGCGGCAAGAGAGCGGAATTTCGCCAGTAGTGCCGCTCGGGGCCTTTAGCGGTAGTACCGCTTGGTGTTGGCGGTAGTACCGCTCGCCCTGGGTCTTCTTTCTCCTTCTCTTCCATGCTTGGCCTTGGTCCTTGGATCCTCCATGGTCGTCTCTGTTGTACCTGAGTGTATGCAAGGTCCATGCATGAGGTAGTAGCCATGTCTCACATGTGGAAAGTGACGGTTCGAAGAGGAGTGAGTTCACCTTGGGTCCAATGGCGCATAGTCGAGGTCTCATCTTATGTATCCTTGGGGCTTGGAGAGTGGTTGGAGTGTACATGGGGATGAACGTGGTATGCTCCGCATCATCTCCCCTCCCTTGGGAAAGATCCGACCTCGGATCGTGATCCTCATCACCATGGAAGCGGTTGTCGTGAGCGGACTTGTAGTTGGACGAAGTTGAAGACATGGCGCAATCCAAGTAGTCCAAGGTGTCGCGGAGTGATAGACATGCAAAAAGAGCAAACACAAGAAACACTCGGAAATACAATGGTTAGCGCACCCAAAGTGTCCATCATGTAAGAGTGAGTCCGTCCAAAGGAATTGTTCATGACAAGGCATGAGATGCTTATCCAAATGATGTAAAATGACATGTAAAGCATTCATGGGAACCAAAGCATGGTGCACAAAGCGACAAATTCTACCATTGTGCAAAATGATGTCATAGAGAGATGGTTTATCAATAGCATGAGTATGGCAATGGATGCTCAACATGTGTATGATATCATGCAATTGATGATAGGCAATGTGATCATTATGTATGAAGATGCCATCAAGAAAGATCACAACAAATTTGCTAAGAAAATGCACAAGCTCATATATCATGGATGACATGGGAATACAAGATGTAACAAGGCAATCATAATGTGAGTCAATCCATGCATAAAAAGCAAATTTGTGGTGAGTATGATATGTCCATCGAGCATGAGTATGATCACAATCAACAAATATGGAGGTGTTGGTATACCAATGCTCGATGTTGTGGCAAGAGTGGAAAACTGAAGGTGCATCCAATAAGTGCGAGCGCTCCTCAATGTGAAGGTCCAAAGAGCCAATCTCCAATGTTGCTCCTCCATCCAATAGATGTAGCATGTAGACAACAAGAAAGAAACAACAATGAAAGAGTGACCCATCCAATATGCAAACTTGAGGATGGCTCAAAGGGAAGGAGTTCACCTCAAGAAAGTTCCCTAAGATGTTGGAGTCGTACATCATGTATGTCTTCACATATCCAATATGTCGCATAACGACACCGCCTTGTGAATCCTTCAAAATGAAAGAACATGACAAACACTCGGAAAAACAAATGAGGTTAGCGGAAGTGCAAAACCTATCATTCGTGTGGTAAGATACCGAACAAGTGTATGCATCATGCTCATCATAAGAAAGTACAAGGGAGCGTTTCATAGTATGGAGGCATATGATGCAAGAACAACCAAATGCAATAGGCGCAATCAAACAAGCATGCATCACAAGTAATATGTCAAAGTCTCCAAGATCAATAAGGATAGTATGGTTGCACTCAATACAAGTGGATATGAGAGAGGCAACTAATGGACACAAGAGACCATGATCAAGATATATCATGTGAGAGGCATGAGCATATATGTCATCAACCCAAGAAAGCAAGTAATAGTGGAACATGGGTGATGCAACATAGCAAGCAATCATATCAATCAAGTGAAGCAAGCTAGTAGTGCAAAGATGCAACGTACTAGAAGGAATCAAGGCAATCATGTCATGGGTGCAAATAGTGTGCATGAATACTTCACATGACATGTCACAAGCATGAAGGCAAGATATGAGCAAAATAGCATCAATAGCATGGGGCACATGATAAACATGGCAAAAGCAACAAGGATCTCCACCAAGCATGCAAATACACATAGGAGTATCATAATGGTGCATCATGGGTAAATGCAAGCAAGGGTCACAATTGCATGGCAAAGGCATAGGAGCAAGCATAGCATGCAATGTGAACACGGTAAAATGAGCATAAGGTGGCAATTGGTAAATAGCCCATAGCCGTGTGAGAGCCAAGTAGAAGAGATGCGTAGTCCTTGTGCAAAAGGAATGGTGGTAAGGATAGTCCACGGGATCCCAAAGCATTGTTGCTCTCAAGAGCTCGTTTAATCAACTCATGGGATTGAGAAGTTGGCGATTGTATGTGGGTACCTACACAAAACAAAGACAAAGGAAAATTGTGTGTGCGTGGTAGATGTACGCATCATCCATCATGATGCATATGTGCGTGTGTTTGTTAGCACAAAATATCCAATGCTCAAATAAATGAGATCGTGATATAGAAACATGTCATCCATCATGATAGGTTTGTTATTATGTATGGCATAATGGAGACTCAAATTGTGTAATGCATCATGAGCAATATCTAGAGCATTGTTATTCATGGAATGCATATGGTGCAAGCAATTATGTGAATCATGCAAAGTATGGGATGAATTAAAATCTCCTAATGTGTATGAGGAAACTATGGGGGTCTCCTCATGAGCATTAATGGAAACATCACATGGAGAATATTGACAACATCCAAAACAATGCATATTTGGAACAATGTGATCATGGCATGGAATAGTAGATGAATTGCATAAATCATGTAAAGGAAGCATGGCGATATCATCACAAGAGAAGCAAAGGCCAATGACCATCATCTCGTCATCTATGCCATAAGTGCAAATGGGATTTATTTTAATGGGGCATGCATAGTTACTATGTTGAGATTGAAATGATGCAATATGGGAGATCTCACTCATAGCATATGACAAATTCAATGGATTGTCAAACATGAAGTGACCAATAGAATTTTCACAAGATATCCTATGAAGCATAGCATCACAACTAGGCAACTCAACATGCTCATCATCATATTCATCATAAATAGGTAAGTCAAGGCATGAAGAAGTTTCACTAGCATGAAGCATGGTAATAGGTGGGTCGACATCATGGGAGCAATCGATGGTAAGAGAGTCCACTAGTGGGACAAGAGAAGCACCATCACCTATGTTACCATTGGGCGTCGCTCATGTGTTGTAGGTGAGGTGTTGAAGATCGTCTCGTTGTCATCTTCATCTTGATGGAACCATGTGGGGGTGCATCATCGTCCACCATGGCCATCGTGCGTCTCAATGTAGGGATGGACTCGTCGAGGATAGGCATGTCGTCATGTAGGAGACCTAGCACCGAAGAAGAAAACACACTAGGAGTAGAGGTTAAGTCGTTAGAAATCATAGTGGCCTCATGTGCCGTGTCAACTACCTCACTCACTAAGTGTTGTGGCTCACTCACTCCCTCAAGGATGCTCTCACTCGTATGGTGGGTGGAGTCACTCAAATGGCGCTCAATCTCACATAGGATGTGTGACATGCTCTCATGTGTGGGGCTAGTGGTGGTCACACTCATCCTCTCATAGGAAATGCTCTCAATGTCACGTATGGTGGAGTATCTCATGTCACTCATGGGGTGGTGGCTCTCCTCACATGGCAATTGGGGCATCTCGACATATGTGTGTGCCGGAGAGATGTAGGTGCAAATGTCTCCAGGCGCGGTCGCGTAGCTTGACTCGGAGTATGAGTCCAATGTGGGCGTCGTCTTCATGTTGTTGAAGAGGTTCGCGCTCATCGCCGTGGTCGAAGGGGATGGCCCTTGCTCGACCGTCTTGTCACCGTCTTGGTGTTGGAGGCCCATATGATGTGGCACCTCATAGCTCGTCTCCATGACTGAAGGGAATGTCCCATGCTCGGCCATCTTCCTTGAGGGGCTTCCGAAGATGGAAGTGTCGCCCTCGCTCGTAGGTGGTCGCCTTGGACTTGATGAAGTCGATGTAGGCGTACACGTGGGAAGTAGGCGAAGATGCCGTACGTCCAAAGGCGAAGATGCCTTGAGAACACTTGGCGAAGATGCCGAAGTGGTTGATGTAGCCGTAGCGCCGTCTTGGTGGTGCTCGTCTCGCGGTCTTCTCTTGTGCGTATGAAGCTTCAACTTGGCATGAAGTAGGGCTTGTTGGGACTCGTGCATTTGCGCTTGTGGAGCATCTTCATGATGATGATGTCGTTGTCGTGCTTGAGCTCGTAGTAGATGTCGTTCATCGTCGTCGTGCACATGATGCTTGGAGGTGACTTGCCCTTCATGACGATGTTGATCACGAATGTGATGGTGGTCGCCATGTAGATGTGGACGAGGACGATTTGCGCTTGCATCGCTTGGGCGCTCCGAAGACTTGTGGCTTGAACTTCGCCGCCTTGAAGATGACAAAGGGGAAGAAGACTTGATCAAGGCCCGAATCTCCTCCATCCTTGCATCTTGCTCCTCTTTATGTGCGGCAAGCTTCTTATCGAAGTAGTCCTTTCTCCTTGCTTCGGAGTGATGAATGTCGATGGACATGTTCTCGATCGCGCCTCGCAATCTTGATTGTGTGCTTTGCACTTGTCGTTGTAGATCAAGAGTGGCGCTTTGGTGATGTAGTTGTTCACGCCGTCGTTGTTGTCGAAGACCGGAGATGAAATGCCTTGCCTATCCATCACAAGACTCGAGCAAATATGAGTGGGAGAAAGAGAAGAACTTATACCAATGTACCTTGACCAATGTTGAAAATGAATCAAGTTCACTCAAATGCGGACAATGAAATAGCACTATTGGTACCAATCCTTGTCGGTTCTCACACCTACACAAGTAAAGCTTATGGAGGAGCTCGGTGAGGATAGTGGCACAAAATTTAATGCAAAATGTTAGCAAGAGTCAATAATGTTGAAAGAGATTCACAAATTCATAAGTGAAACAAATGGACCAATAGCAAAGAATGGCACACGGAAACACACACACGGATAGATAAATGGGGTCGGGCAACCAAGGAATGAGCACAAAATGTGGAATCCACGGAAAACGCTCGTGTTGCACAACTAAAGAGAGACGCTAGCACGATTGCTCAATAGGCGGATACGACACTTGTGCACAACCTATAAGATGCAAAATGGATAAACTTCTATCCCAAGTATGCTATGTATGTATGGTTCCCGGTGTTTCTCTCAAGATGATCCAAGATGATCGGATATGATAATCTTATATGCAATGTGGTATGATGTTATGGCACTTGCTTACAAGCTTTTTGCTCTCGTTCTTTCTTTGCTTAAAAGCTTATTCTCTTTTTTTTATGGCCACTTTGCATAATGCACAAACCAAGATAGCAATTGTGTGTATGCAGGAACAAACTTGAGACACAATGGATGATATGATACCAATATGATATGGTATGGTATGTAATGGAAGGTATGATCACTAATGTGCACAAGTAACGTTGCCGGCAATACTTAAATGGCTAGTCTCGATAGGCAAGTAACGCAAAAGTAAGGCTAGGGGTTAACAATGCAATGGCAAGGGGAATATACAATGGAGGGATACCACGATACCAAGATGATATGGAGGTTACCGTCCGGCGATGATGAGTAGCGGTGTTCTTGATGTAGATACCAAGATGATGGAGACTCGTCCCTAAGTAGCCGAAACACCTTAGGAAACGGAAAAACCGCGAACTCAAAATCTCAAACGTCAAATGTCAAAATGGTGGTAGCGGAATGTGGTGGTGGTTTGCACTTGGCAATGCGGAAGTGGAATGATGGGCTATACACGTGTCGGAGTTGAAGTTGCCGTCCCTAAGTAGCCGAAACACCTTAGGAGACACCAGCCACAACTCGAAAAAGCTCAAACAACTATTGGGTTAAGTTGGGTTGTCGGAAGTGTATGGTGGGCAAGGTTATGTGGAAGTGGTGGTGGTGGTTGATGAAGAAGCAATCGTCCCTAAGTAGCGAAACACCTTAGGAGACTCGAATCACTACTCAAGCAACCACTAATGCTATGGGGAACAAATTGGTTAGGTTGCGGAAGTCGGTGGTGGTTATCACGGAGGATGTGGCGGAAGCCCTAGGCAAAGATGCCAAAGTTCACAAAATTTAATGGAGTCAAATGGTGATGGTATTATTTTTATGGGAAGGGGGATGTCAATAGCTTCAAAACGAGCTAAAGAACGTCAAAATCGGACTCCGGATGAATTAGTTATGGGCAAAACGGTGAAACTTCGAACGCTGAAACTAGGTAGGGCGGTAGTACCGCTCGGGAGGCGGTAGTACCGCTAAATAGCGGTAGTACCGCTTGGAGCGGGCGGTAGTACCGCTCGTGTCGGGTTTTTTAAAATCTGGCTCTGGGAGGCGGTAGTGCCGCTTGGAAGGGCGGTAGTACCGCTTGGAGGTGCTAAGCGGTAGTACCGCTTGGAAGGGCGATAGTACCGCTTCGTGTCGGGATTTTCGCAAATCCGGATAGAAGCGCGATTTTGGGGCGGAAATGGATGATTTCGGGGTCAAAATTGGAGAGATTTCGTGGATGGAAAGTGGGGAAACTTGGGGAAATGCTAGATCCACTCGAAACCAAGCAAATCCATGGATCAAAATCAACAAAACATCATCAAAACTAACAAATCACAAAAAAATTTGGGGCTATTTTTGGTGGGGATTTTCGGATTTAGGACGAAATCAACAAAATCAAGCTAGAAAAAGAGGGGTAGGGGCTCCAATAACGTGATCAACGTGGCTCATGATACCATAGATGATGTAGGGTGGAACCCTACATGGACGATCTTTCACGTTGGAGCGGATCCTACGGGGGAATCACGAAGAACGAGCGGAAGAACACGAGGAAATCACGGGGAGGAACGAGGGAAAACACTCAACCAACAAGGAATCGGTCACACAAATGCTAGATCGATGAACACAAAGGGAGATACATGATTCAAGGTCAACAAAGGACGATACAAACGGTAGCCGTTCTTCTCCGTGAGGAGGTCTTGATGATGGTCTTCTCCGCAAAGGGAGGTCTTGAATCCAAGGTGGATCTTCTCCGAAGAGGGGCCGCGGTCTCTCTCGTGGAGTAGATCCGGTATGGATGAGCGAAGCTCTATCTAATGAGCTAAATCAACGCTAACCCTAGAAAGGAGGGGGAGGTGGTCTATTTATAGTCTAAGCCACGAAGGGGTAAGTGAGAGGGGGGATACAAGGCCAAAGGCCAGCAGTTGCAGCTCAGCAGGAGGCGGTAGTACCGCTTGGGAGGGCGGTAGTACCCGCTTGGACCGGCGGTAATCTGGGACCCGGTCGCTCGAGTGCAGGAGTTTGTCGGGTTGAGCGGCAGTAGAGCGGAATTTCGGCGGTAGTGCCGCTCGGGGGCCTTTAGCGGTAGTACCGCTTGGTGTTGGCGGTAGTACCGCTCGCCCTGGGTCTTCTTTCTCCTTCTCTTCCATGCTTGGCCTTGGTCCTTGGATCCTCCATGGTCGTCTCTGTTGTACCTGAGTGTATGCAAGGTCCATGCATGAGGTAGTAGCCATGTCTCACATGTGGAAAGTGACGGTTCGAAGAGGAGTGAGTTCACCTTGGGTCCAATGGCGCATAGTCGAGGTCTCATCTTATGTATCCTTGGGGCTTGGAGAGTGGTTGGAGTGTACATGGGGATGAACGTGGTATGCTCCGCATCACACTTCCATCTTCGGAAGCCCCTCAAGGAAGATGGCCGAGCATGGGACATTCCCTTCGGTCATGGAGACGAGCTACGAGGTGCCACATCATATGGGCCTCCCACACCAAGGCGGTGACAAGGCAGTCGAGCAAGGGTCATCCCTTCGACCACGGGCGACGCAGCTTGAACCTCTTCAACAACATGAAGGCAGCGCCCACATTGGACTCATACTCCGAGTCAAGCTACGCGACAGCATGGAGACATTGCACCTACATCTCTCCGGCACCCACATATCATGAGATGACCCAATTTCCATGTGAGGAGAGCCACCACCACGTGAGTGACATGAGTGACTCCACCCTATATGACATTGAGTGCATTTCCTATTAGAGGATGAGTGTGACCACCACTAGTCCCACACATGAGAGCATGCCACACATCCGATGTGAGGTTGAGCGCCATTTGAGTGACTCCACCCACCATACGAGTGAGAGCATCCTTGAGGGAGTGAGTGAGCCACAACACTTAGTGAGTAAGGTAGTTGACACGGCACATGAGGCCACTATAATTTCTAACAACTTAACCTCTACTCCTAGTGTGTTTTCTTCTTTGGTGCTAGGTCTCCTACATGACGACATGCCTATCCTCGATGAGTCCATCCCTACATTGGAGACGACGATGGCCATGGTGGACGATGATGCACCCCCCACATGGTTCCATCAACATGAAGATGACAACGAATGGATCGTTGACACCTCACCTACAACACATGAGCGACGCTCCAAAGGTAACATAGGTGATGGTGCTTCTCTTGTCCCACTAGTGGACTCTCTTGACTTCGATTGCTCCCATGATGTTGACCCACCTATTACCATGCTTCATGCTAGTGAAACTTCTTCATGCCTTGACTTACCTATTTATGATGAATATGATGATGAGCATGTTGAGTTGCCTAGTTGTGATGCTATGCTCCATAGGACATCTTGTGAAAATTCTATTGGTCACTTCATGTTTGACAATCCATTGAACTTGTCATATGCTATGAGTGAGATCTCCCATATTGCATCATTTCAATCTCAACATAGTAACTATGCATGCCCCATTAAAATAAATCCCATTTGCACTTATGGCATAGATGACGAGATGATGGTCATTGGCTTTTGCTTTTCTTGTGATGATATTGCAATGCTTCCTTTACATGATTTGCGCAATTCATCTACTATGTCATGCCATGATCACATTGAACCAAATATGCATTGTTGTGGATGTTGTCAATATTCTCCATGTGATGTTTCCATTAATGCGCATGAGGACACCCCCATAGTTTCCTCATACATATTCGGAGATTTTGATTCATCCCATACTTTGCATTATTCCCATAATTGCGTGCACCATATGCTTCCCATGAATAACAATGCTCTACATATTTCTCATGATGCATTACACAATTTGAGTCTCCATTATGCTATACATAATAACAAACCTCTCATGATGGATGACATGTTCCTATATCACGCATCTCATTTATTTGAGCATTGGATATTTTGTGCTAACCGACACATGCATGTGCGCATCATGATGGATGATGTGTACATCTACCACGCACACACAACTTTTCCTTTGTCTTTGTTTTGTGTAGGTACCCACATACACTCGTCAACATCTCAATCCCATGAGTTGACGAAACGAGCTCTTGAGAGCAACGATGCTTTGGGATCCCGTGGACTATCCTTACCACCGCTTCCTTCGCGCAAGGACTACGCGCATCTCTTCTACTTGGCTCTGATGAGGACATCAATACCATTGTTACATCCACAGCCCCTGCTGCTATACATACTGGACCAATTACTAGAGCTCGCGCACGCCAATTGAATTATCAGGTACTTTCGTTTCTTGGTAACGATTCCAATGTTCATGAGAATATGATGCTGCCTAAATTGGATACATTTGTTTTGCTTAGAAATGAAGGGCCTACCATGGACAAGAAGGATGAACCTTGGAGCAAGTTCAAGCATGGAGATGTTGGCATGCGCAAGGGGAACAAGAACGGAGTTACAAGTGATGATTCTAGGACTTTGAAGCCACCCTAATGAGTGCATGAGGCCTTGGACGAAATATACAAGATGCCACTTCATAATATTCGTCCATAGGCTATTCTAGGTGCTGCGTCACCTTATTATTGGGCCAGGCCCATGTAATTTCGAAATACTTAAGTATAGTGATGAGGACATCAATACCATTGTTACACCCACAGCCCCTACTGCTACATATACTGGACCAATTACTAGAGCTCGCGCACGCCAATTAAATTATCAGGTACTTTCGTTTCTTGGTAATGATTCTAATGTTCATGAGAATATGATGCTGCCTAAATTGGATACATTTGTTTTGCTTACAAATGAAGGCCCTAGCTTGGAGAAGGATGGACATTGGAGCAAGAACAAGCATGGAGATAATGCCATGCGCAAGGAGAACAAGACGGAGTTACAAGTGATGATTCCAGGACTTTGAAGCCACCCTAATGAGTGCATGAGGCCTTGGACGAAATATACAAGATGCCACTTCATAATATTCGTCCATAGGCTATTCTAGGTGCTCACACCTTATTATTGGGCCAGGCCCATGTAATTTCGAAATACTTAAGTATAGGCTGTTTTAGAGTCCGTATGTGGGGGAAACAAGAGTTAGGGTTGATTTGGACCCCTCCACCAAGGGCCACGAAATTCCCCCTCTTCCTCCATATATACAGCCCTTAGGGCACCGTTTAGACCTTGGGTTTTGTTTAGATTAAAAGTTCGCCATAGCTGCAACTTCGCGTGCCGTTTGTGTTCAACGACTGCACAAAGGCGTCACGTAACCCCACCTTGATCAATAAAGCTTTCATCTTATATTCGCAATATCCAGATTGCAATCTCAGTTTCTTGCTTGTTCTTCGTTTGCTCGCAGGAAACAGGCCCTCGTGGTCGTTGATCGTGCTCGGCGTGGTCAATAACCCTCGGAAGTTGGTTTAGCGATTGCTAAGGCGCGACGTCTCGCACGATCGTAGTCGGATCGTCAAGGTCGACTCCACGAAACGATAGCCACCATCTCATCGAAACATCGGGACACCTTTGCCTCTATCAAGTGGTATCAGATTTCCGTGTTGCTCGGTGAGATTTTACAGTTTTTCGTAGTTTAGATCGAGTCTGTTCTTCATACCTAAAGTCCACGAAAAAGCCACAAAAAAAATTAGGGTTAGTTCATCATATCCGAACCAATCGAGCCTTTGCATAATCTTTTTAGGGTTTTGCTTTGTTGAATTTGCGGTTGCATCGTGCGTGTCTAGTTGCTGGTCTTAGCGTCTAGTCTATTAGAGTTTGAGTTCGGTCATAAGTTGTCACGCCACCGCACCATCATCATCGCCTTGCCATCTACCACCATTGCTTATCCGCCACCGCTCTGAATCCGTATCCATATACCACCACCGCTACCATATACCACCACCGCTGCCATATACCACCACCATATATCCACCACCAATCCGAGTTCTTTTCATATTAGGTTTGTTTTCGAGATCCATCTAGTTTCCGATTCGTGTTTCCTTGCCGGAGTAGGTTTCGAAAAAAAAAAAAAAAATTTCGAAAACGCACTTGTCGAAAAATTTTCTGGCTATCCTGTTTTTAAGTGTTTCTAAGTGTATTGAGACAGTCGCCGTTATAGAAAGTTTTTTGACCCGTTTCAGCTTTTGGGTCCCAAGCGGTCGAAAAAAAAAAATTTTTGGTCGAAAAATTTCGTGCCCATCTGTCGGTTTGACCTCGGAAGAGTTTTGAGACACTCGCCATTATAGTGATTTTTCGCAAAAAAAAAAAAAAACAGCAAAAAAAAAAAAAGCGGCAAAAAAAAAAAAAAAGCGAAAAAAAAAATCCAGTGTGCTTTTCCCTTGTTTACGTGCAGTAGCCGTGATTTTGTTAGTGTTCTAGGCTCGCGTCTCTAGCACGGTCTAGCCTAGGACCAACCAAGACTGCTGTCGTTGAGCGTTTATTCAACTTTGCATCTCTGAATTGATTATTGCTAACCTTTTTTTTTTGCTACCATATTATAAGCCTTCCCAGCTCCACATACATCTACATCGTGCGTTTGACTCTCCCTGGTAATCGCTCTATCCAAGCTTTGAGAGTTTTGACTACATCGGTTGCCGATCACCGCTTCTTCTGGTAAGAACTGGTAAGAATTTGAGATTTGCTGACGGTTTTGTGATCGTCCACCACACCACCACCACCACTTCCTAGTAGTCTGTCAATCATATTCTTGTGTGTTTCTATTGCTGCTAACCATGGCAGGATCACAAGTCGATTTAGACCGACCGGGAGAACATGACAAACAAAGCGCTACATGATAAGTTTCAACAAATGATGAGTGGGCGGTGGACGATGTGCTAAATAGATTTGAAGAGGCCATGGAGAAGATAGATGGCATTGAGAAGGCGTTGAAACAAAGCTCGATAACAAGTTTAATGAATTGCTCGCGCGTCTACCACCACCACCACCGGCTGCACCTAACGCACCTCTACTACAACAACACGGAATACCTCCACATCAACAAGAAAGAAACAACAATGAAAGAGTGACCCATCCAATATGCAAACTTGAGGATGGCTCAAAGGGAAGGAGTTCACCTCAAGAAAGTTCCCAAAGATGTTGGAGTCGTACATCATGTATGTCTTCACATATCCAATATGTCGATAACGACACCGCCTTGTGAATCCTTCAAAATGAAAGAACATGACAAACACTCGGAAAAACAAATGAGGTTAGCGGAAGTGCAAAACCTATCATTCGTGTGGTAAGATACCGAACAAGTGTATGCATCATGCTCATCATAAGAAAGTACAAGGAGCGTTTCATAGTATGGAGGCATATGATGCAAGAACAACCAAATGCAATAGGCGCAATCAAACAAGCATGCATCACAAGTAATATGTCAAAGTCTCCAAGATCAATAAGGATAGTATGGTTGCACTCAATACAAGTGGATATGAGAGAGGCAACTAATGGACACAAGAGACCATGATCAAGATATATCATGTGAGAGGCATGAGCATATATGTCATCAACCCAAGAAAGCAAGTAATAGTGGAACATGGGTGATGCAACATAGCAAGCAATCATATCAATCAAGTGAAGCAAGCTAGTAGTGCAAAGATGCAACGTACTAGAAGGAATCAAGGCAATCATGTCATGGGTGCAAATAGTGTGCATGAATACTTCACATGACATGTCACAAGCATGAAGGCAAGATATGAGCAAAATAGCATCAATAGCATGGGGCACATGATAAACATGGCAAAAGCAACAAGGATCTCCACCAAGCATGCAAATACACATAGGAGTATCATAATGGTGCATCATGGGTAAATGCAAGCAAGGGTCACAATTGCATGGCAAAGGCATAGGAGCAAGCATAGCATGCAATGTGAACACGGTAAAATGAGCATAAGGTGGCAATTGGTAAATAGCCCATAGCCGTGTGAGAGCCAAGTAGAAGAGATGCGCATAGTCCTTGTGCAAAAGGAATGGTGGTAAGGATAGTCCACGGGATCCCAAAGCATTGTTGCTCTCAAGAGCTCGTTTCGTCAACTCATGGGATTGAGAAGTTGACGATTGTATGTGGGTACCTACACAAAACAAAGACAAAGGGAAAATTGTGTGTGCGTGGTAGATGTACGCATCATCCATCATGATGCATATGTGCGTGTGTTTGTTAGCACAAAATATCCAATGCTCAAATAAATGAGATGCGTGATATAGAAACATGTCATCCATCATGATAGGTTTGTTATTATGTATGGCATAATGGAGACTCAAATTGTGTAATGCATCATGAGCAATATCTAGAGCATTGTTATTCATGGAATGCATATGGTGCAAGCAATTATGTGAATCATGCAAAGTATGGGATGAATTAAAATCTCCTAATGTGTATGAGGAAACTATGGGGGTCTCCTCATGAGCATTAATGGAAACATCACATGGAGAATATTGACAACATCCAAAACAATGCATATTTGGAACAATGTGATCATGGCATGGAATAGTAGATGAATTGCATAAATCATGTAAAGGAAGCATGGCGATATCATCACAAGAGAAGCAAAGGCCAATGACCATCATCTCGTCATCTATGCCATAAGTGCAAATGGGATTTATTTTAATGGGGCATGCATAGTTACTATGTTGAGATTGAAATGATGCAATATGGGAGATCTCACTCATAGCATATGACAAATTCAATGGATTGTCAAACATGAAGTGACCAATAGAATTTTCACAAGATATCCTATGAAGCATAGCATCACAACTAGGCAACTCAACATGCTCATCATCATATTCATCATAAATAGGTAAGTCAAGGCATGAAGAAGTTTCACTAGCATGAAGCATGGTAATAGGTGGGTCGACATCATGGGAGCAATCGATGGTAAGAGAGTCCACTAGTGGGACAAGAGAAGCACCATCACCTATGTTACCATTGGAGCGTCGCTCATGTGTTGTAGGTGAGGTGTTGAAGATCGTCTCGTTGTCATCTTCATCTTGATGGAACCATGTGGGGGGTGCATCATCGTCCACCATGGCCATCGCTGCGTCTCCAATGTAGGGATGGACTCGTCGAGGATAGGCATGTCGTCATGTAGGAGACCTAGCACCGAAGAAGAAAACACACTAGGAGTAGAGGTTAAGTCGTTAGAAATCATAGTGGCCTCATGTGCCGTGTCAACTACCTCACTCACTAAGTGTTGTGGCTCACTCACTCCCTCAAGGATGCTCTCACTGTATGGTGGGTGGAGTCACTCAAATGGCGCTCAATCTCACATAGGATGTGTGACATGCTCTCATGTGTGGGGCTAGTGGTGGTCACACTAATCCTCTCATAGGAAGTGCTCTCAATGTCACGTATGGTGGAGTATCTCATGTCACTCATGGGGTGGTGGCTCTCCTCACATGGCAATTGGGGCATCTCGACATATGTGTGTGCCGGAGAGATGTAGGTGCAAATGTCTCCATGCGCGGTCGCGTAGCTTGACTCGGAGTATGAGTCCAATGTGGGCGTCGTCTTCATGTTGTTGAAGAGGTTCGCGCTCATCGCCGTGGTCGAAGGGGATGGCCCTTGCTCGACTGCCTTGTCACCGTCTTGGTGTTGGAGGCCCATATGATGTGGCACCTCATAGCTCGTCTCCATGACCGAAGGGAGTTTCCCATGCTCGGCCATCTTCCTTGAGGGGCTTCCTAAGATGGAAGTGTCGCCCTCGCTCGTAGGTGGTCGCCTTGGACTTGATGAAGTTGATGTAGGCGTACACGGGAAGTAGGCGAAGATGCCGACGTCCAAAGCGAAGATGCCTTGAGAACACTTGGCGAAGATGCCAAGTGGTAGATGTAGCCGTAGCGCCGTCTTGGTGGTGGTCGTCTTGCGGTCTTCTCTTGTGCTTATGAAGCTTCGACTTGGCGTGTTGGGACTTGTGCATTTGCGCTTGTGGAGCATCTTCATGATGATGGTGTCGTTGTCGTGTTTGAGCTCGTAGAAGATGTCGTTCATCGTCGTCGTGCACATGATGCTTGGAGGTGACTTGCCCTTCATGACGATGTGGATCACAAACGTGATGGTGGTCGCCATGTAGATGTGGACGAGGACGATTTGCACTTGCATCGCTTAGGCGCCCAAGACTTGTGGCTTGAACGTCGCCGTCTTGAAGATGACGAAGGGAAGAAGACTTGATCAAGGCCGAATCTCCTCCATCCTTGCATCTTGCTCCTCTTTATGTGCGGCAAGCTTCTTGTCGAAGTAGTCCCTTCTCCTTGCTTCGGAGTGATGAATGTCGATGGAGATGTTCTCGATCGCGCTCGCAATCTTGATTGTGTGCTTTGCACTTGTCGTTGTAGATCAAGAGAGACGCTTTGGTGATGTAGTTGTTCACGCCGTCGTTGTTGTCGAAGACCGGAGATGAAATGCCTTGCCTATCCATCACAAGACTCGAGCAAATATGAGTGGGAGAAAGAGAAGAACTTATACCAATGTACCTTGACCAATGTTGACAATGAATCAAGTTCACTCAAATGCGGACAATGAAATAGCACTATTGGTACCAATCCTTGTCGATTCTCACACCTACACAAGTAAAGCTTATGGAGGAGCTCGGTGAGGATAGTGGCACAAAAATTTAATGCAAAATGTTAGCAAGAGTCAATAATGTTGAAAGAGATTCACAAATTTGCAAGTGAAACAAATGGACCACTAGCAAAGAATGGCACACAGAAACACACACACGGATAGATAAATGGGGTCGTGCAACCAAGGAATGAGCACAAAATGTGGAATCCACGGAAAACGCTCATGTTGCACAACTCAAGAGAGACGCTAGCACGATTGCTCAATAGGCGGATACGACACTTGTGCACAACCTATAAGATGCAAAATGGATAAACTTCTATCCCAAATATGCTATGTATGTATGGTTCCCGGTGTTTCTCTCACAATGATCCAAGATGATCAAGTATGATACCATATGATATATTTGGATGCTATGGCACTTGCTTACAAGCTCTTTGCTCTCTTTCTTTTGCTTAAAAGCTTTATTTCTTCTTCTTTTTTTTCTATGGCCAATTTTGCACAATGCACAAACCAAGATAGCAATTGTGTATATGCGGGAACAAACTTGAGACACAATGGATGATATGATACCAATATGATATGGTATGTATGCAATGGATGGTGTAGATCACTAATGTGCACAAGTAACGTTGCCGGCAATACTCAAATGGCTAGTCTCGATAGGCAAGTAACGCAAAAGTAAGGCTAGGGGTTAACAATGCAATGGCAAGGGTAATATACAATGGAGGGATACCACGATACCAAGATGATATGGAGGTTACCGTCCGGCGATGATGAGTAGCGGTGTTCTTGATGTAGAAACCAAGATGATGGAGACTCGTCCCTAAGTAGCCGAAACACCTTAGGAAACGGAAAAACCGCGAACTCAAAATCTCAAACTTCAAATGTCAAAATGGTGGTAGCGGGAATGCGGTGGTGGTTTGCACTTGGCAATGCGGAAGTGGAATGATGGGCTATACACGTGTCGGAGTTGAAGTTGCCGTCCCTAAGTAGCTGAAACACCTTAGGAGACACAAGCCACAACTCGAAAAAGCTCAATCAACTATTGGGTTAAGTTGGGTTGTCGGAAGTGTATGGTGGGCAAGGTTATGTGGAAGTGGTGGTGGTTGATGAAGAAGCAATCGTCCCTAAGTAGCCGAAACACCTTAGGAGACTCGAATCACTACTCAAGCAACC
>JAHIAM010005506.1:0-38239 GCA_021605205.1 Aegilops longissima | reverse complement strand
ACACTTGTAGAGTACCTTTATAATCACCCGATTCGTTGTGACGTTTGGTAGCACACAAAGTGTTCCTCAGTAAACGGAGTTGCATAATCTCATAGTTGCGAGAACTTTGTATAAGTCATGAAGATAGCATAAGCAACATACTAAGCGATCAAGTGCTAAGCTAATGAAATGGGTCATGTCAATCACATCATTCAACTAATGATGTGACCTTGTTAATCAAATAACAACTCCTTGTTCATGGTTAGGAAACATAACCATCTTTGATTAACAAGCTAGTCAAGTAGAGGCATACTAGTGACATACTGTTTGTCTATATATTCACACATGTATTATGTTTCCGGTTAATACAATTCTAGCATGAATAATAAACATTTATCATGATATAAGGAAATAAATAATAACTTTATTATTGCCTCTAGGGCATATTTCCTTCAAAAGTTTCATCGAAATCAATTCCTTCAACCTGCGTGTAGCCTTGAGCTACTAGTCGTGCCTTATTCCTCACCACAAGACCATTTTCATCTTGCTTGTTGCGGTAGATCCACTTTGTGCCAATGATATTATGCTTGCGAGGATCTGGACGTTTGACCAGTTCCCAGACATTGTTGAGCTCGAACTGATGTAATTCTTCTTGCATGGCCTGAATCCACTCCGGCTCCATAAATGCTTCATCTACCTTAGTGGGCTCTGTGATAGAGACAAAAGCATAGTGCCCACAAAAGTTAGATAAATGTGAAGCTTTTGAGCGTGTGAGAGGACCTGGCGCTTTAATGTCATCGATGATCTTCTCCACTTGCACTTCTTTTGCAACGCGAGGATGAGCTGGTTGTCGTCGAGGAATTTGATCATTTTCCTCAGCACCATTTTCTTCAGCATTATCTTGAGTGCATCACCGACGGCGTTCTTGGCGTCAGACAGAATGAATTCTTCAGCAGTTTCTTGATGAGGAATGACATCCTCGGTTGCCTTGAACTTGATAGATTCCTCGGTGCTGGTTCATCTAACACAGAAGGTAGGTGCTCTCTTTGCGAGCCATTAGTTTCATCGAACCGCACATCTCACATGTCAACAATCTTGTGTAGAGTGATGTTGAAGACTCAGTAGGTGTCGAGTCCTTTCCGTAACCAAGCATAAAACCTTCATGTGCTTTCGGTGCAAATTTAGAGTTGTGATGAGGATCTCTAATCCAGCATTTAGCATGAAGATTTTGAAATAACTTACATTAGGTTTCTTGTCGTTGAGGAGTTCATAGGCGGTCTTCTTGAAGAATTTGTGAAGATATACTCTGTTGATGATGTGGCACGCAGTGTCGATTGCTTCAATCCGAAGCGACTAGGCGTTTTGTATTCATCAAGCATAGTGCGAGCCATCTCAACCAGAGTTCTGTTCTTGCGCTCCACGGCGCCATTTCTTTGAGGAGTATAAGGAGCAGATAACTCATGAGTAATACCAAGTTCATCAAGATAGTCATCAAGACCGAATTCTTGAACTCAGTTCCATTGTCACTCTGATGTGCTTGATCTTCACACCAAAGTTAGTTGAAGCCCTCGAGGAAAATCGTTTGAAGACTTCACGCACTTGATTTTTGTAAGTAACAATGTGTACCCATGTGTAATGAGTAATCATCAACAATAACAAAGCCATATAGAGATGCATCATTAACGACAAGCGAGTAATGATTGGGACCAAAGAGGTCCATGTGAAGCAATTCAAAGGGGCGAGTAGTGGTCATGATAGTCTTTCTTTGGATGCTTGGCCTTGGTCATTTTCCAGCTTCACAGGCTCCGCATAAGTGATCCTTGAGGAATTTGACATTCTCAATGCCAATGACATGCTTCTTCTTCGCAAGCATGTGCAAATTCCTCATGCCTGCGTGACCAAGTCGCCGATGCCATAGCCAGCCTTCTGAAGCTTTTGCAAGTAGACACACAGCTGGTTGTGGTCTGTGGAGAAGTCAACAATATACAAGTCTCCTCTCCTAAAGCCTTGAAGACTTTGGAATTGTCGACTTCCATAATCACAACACAACGATACTTGCCAAAGATAACAACCATATCAAGATCACAAAGCATTGAGATCGACATGAGGTTATATCCTAAGGACTCAACAAGCATGACTTTGTCCATGTGCATGTCCTTAGAGATAGCAACCTTACCAAGACCCAATACGACTTTTGCCCTTGTCAAGAAAGATGATATGCTTGAGATGTGGCGGTGATAAGGGAGCATCCATCAATAGATTCTTGTCACCGGTCATGTGATTTGTACATCCACTATCGAGAACCCACTCGGTGGCTTTGGGTTGATATCCTGCGGATGAATTAGTACAACTTACGATCTCATATACTTCATCGATGAAGAATATGATATCAAGTTCATCGATGAATTTCATCGGTCAAGATCAATCGATAAGCGGTAGGAGGGCGTGTGAAATGAAAGTTCATTTCATCATGATTAGCCTGCGTCCTTCGAGCATTTTTGTCGGGCCCCAAAGAAATTCTTGAGACGTTAAGGCACGTCTGGAGACCTGACCCTGCAGAAGAGATTAGTTCTTTTTCTTCACCACCCACATCTGAAGGGGTGGCAAAGAGTTCATCACTCTGCGAGCACCATACGAGAATGGTGGCATAGAGGCCAAACCATTTCGTTTCACATAAGAGGGGTTAGGGTAAGCATATGAATAAGCAGAGAAATTCTTGAGGACATATGAACATATTGGTTTGAATAATAATGCACATATTCATAGCCCTTAGCTCTACCCTACGAAACAGAGTTGTTAGCACGATGATAATCATATGAGGACTTTGATCCTTTTGAGGAATTTGATCCACGTGAGGAATTTGGTCCGTATGTGGACTTGGATCCATATGAAGAATTTTGTCCATATGAAGAATTTGATCTGGGGTTCCTATTCTTCACTGGTGGTGTCATGAGGACATTCACCTGAAGACTTTCAAGGCACTTCTTGGGAACCCAGATTTTCTTCATAGGGGAACCGTTCCTGCAGTTAGTGTCAACATATCTAGCAAATACTTCACCATTCTGATTTTTGAACAGTTTATAGTTGGAGTCAAATGACTCATCAGCAGAATGAGGAAATTCGCATGTAAAGCCAGATAAGTTAGATGGATCAACTGGAGGTCCCTTTGCAGCAACCCATGAGGTTTTGGGATACTGCTCAGGCTTCCAGTATGTTCCATCAGCATTTAGTTTCCTCTCGAAGGCAATACCCTCTTTCCTAGGGTTCCTGTTGAGGATCTGCTTTTTAAGCACATCACAAAGAGTTTGATGCCCTTTGAGGCTTTTGTACATGCCTGTCATGTACAATTCCTTCAGCCCTGCATCGTCAGTGATACTAGAAATGTCCTCAGATGAGGAATTAATGATAGCAGAGGCAGGTGAAGAATTAACAGTTGAAGCATTTGAACATTCAGGTGAAGAATTAGCAGATTCATGTTCAATGCACTTTAAGCATGGAGGAACAAATTCTTCTTGAGAAGCGCTGATTTGTTGAGAAGTAATGAATCGCGCTCCTTCTGAAGAACTTCATAACTCACTGTTAGCTTCTCAAGATCTTGCTTTCTTTGAAGAAATTCATAAGAAAGTTTCTCATGATCAGATAGGAGAGTGTTATGATGACCTTGAAGGCTGTCAAGCCTAGACTGAAGTCTCTGAAGATTTTCAGTCAGGGCTTTAGTGCGATCCATTTCTTCACCCAACATATCATCACTTTTGTCTAGCATGTTTTGAACCTTTTCAAAAGCCCTTTGTTGTTTTATAGCAATCTTAGCAAGTTTAGAGTAGCTGGGCTTGAGATCCTCATCGATTCATTTTCACTAGATTCGAGGAGGTGAAATTGAGTACCTTGGCACCTTTTGCCATGAAGCAATAGGTGGGGCGTAGTCATCATCATCCTCATCGGGCTTGTCGGTGAGGTCGGTTTCTTGATGTTGAAGATGGACTTGCTAACGAAAGCGATGGCGAAAGCCGACTAGCCACACCAGATTCGGATTCTTGAATCCTCCTCTTCCTCATGTTCCTCGATTCAGCTTGAGTCCATTTCCTTGCCAATGAATGCCCGAGCCTTTTTGGAGCTGCTCTTCTTGTGAGAAGAAGGCTTTGAGGATTTTGATGATGAAGATTTCGATGATTTCTTCTTCTTCTTCGCGTCATCAGAACTGTAATCCTTGTGTTTCTTCTTCTTTAATTCCTTTTCCCACTGAGGACAATCTTGGATGTAGTGACCAGGTTTCTTGCATTTGTGACAAAGTCTTCTCTTATAGTCACTAGATGAGGAATCACTGCTTCTTGAGGATTTTCCAAGGCGACCACGTCTTGAGAATTTCTGGAATTTCTTCACGAGCAGTGTTAGCTCCTGGCCTAATTCTTCAGGATCTCCAAGGCTACTACCAGAGTCGTCACACTCAGATTCAGACACAGCCTTGGCCTTCAAGGCACGTGTTTTTCCATAGCGAACCATAGAGATCCTCTTTTCAGCAAGTGGAACTCGTGAGTATTTAGCCTTTCGAGGATATCGGCGGGATCAAGAGACTTGTAGTCAGCTCGTTCTTGTATCATCGGTGCGAGTATCAAATGAGGAATCAAGCGATCTTAACAATTTCTTCACCACCTCATGGTCGGTGATGTCGATGGCGCCAAGTGCTTGAAGCTCATTTGAGATGTCGATGAAAGCGATCGAAGGTTTGTTGAACATTTTCGTTGTCGAGTCTTTTGAAGCGGTTGAAGAGATTCGAAGAACATCAACTCGAGAGTCACGCTGAGTTGAGACACCTTCATTTACTTTGGACAGCCTGTCCCGGATGAGTTTGGCGATTCCAAAGCACTCACTCTTCCATATTGACCTTTGCTCGATGGCCACATATGATATTCTTAAGCTTGAGAATCGAGTTGCTTGAATCTCTTCACATCAGCAGATTCGGAGAAGGTGTAACGAGGAACACCATTTTCCACAACATACCGTAGATCGTTGTCAATTGCTTCAAGATGCATTCGCATCTTGTTCTTCGATAGGGGTAGTCCGTCCCATCGAAGGTAGGACACCCTCTGAGACCTTGATCATACCTGCGGTCGACATAACTAAAACTCCGGTGGTTAAACCAAAATCACACAGAACAAGGGAGTACCTTGCTCGATACCAATTGAAAGTCGTTATATCGACTAGGGGGTGAATAGGCGATTTTATGAATTCTTCATCGAGGAATTTGCGGTGAGGAAATTCCTTAGCGAAGAACTACTTGCAGCGGAATAAGTACTCGAAGTAAGCATAACAGAATACCCGCATGGTCATCATGATGAAATGAAGACTAGCACAGAGTACGAAAGCGTAATCACGGGATAACATAAGATGAAGACAAACAGATGAAGAAATTGAACGAGGAAATTGTGAAAGTCTTGATCAAAGTCTTCAAACACAGATATGAACAAACACTCAACACGATAATGAGGAAATGAAAGGGTTGAGGAAATAGAACCAGTTAGATTGGTGAAGACAATGATTTGGTAGACCAGTTCAAACTGCTGTCTCGGTTATACGTCTGTTGGGCGGCTGAGTATTTAAACTCGAGGACACACAGTCCGGACACCCGGTCGCGAAAGCACGCAGCTCAGGGACACCAAGTCCTCACCAGATTCTCCTTGAACTAAGGTCACACAGACCTCGTCCAATCACTCGTGGTAAGTCTTCAGGCGACTTCCAAACCTTCACATACTTGGTCACTCGGCGATCCACAATTCCTCTTGGATGCTCTAGACCATGACGGCTAACCGTCTGGAAGAAGCACAGTCTTCAAAGGTAACAAGCGTCGGATCCACGCAGGATCAATTTCTTCAGTGATGCTCAATCACTTTGGGTGTGTAGGGGTTTGGTTTTGGGTTTTCCTCACTTGATGATTTTCGCTCAAAGTCCTCGGAGGATGGGTTGCTCTCAAATGACAAGTGTCAAGTTCTCTCGGAGCAGCCAACCAGCTAGTGGTTGTGAGGGCGGCTATTTATAGCCTAGGGAGCAGCCCGACATGATAAGACATAAATGCCCTTCAATGATATGACCGTTAGGTGGATAAGATATTTTGGGACAGGTGGCGCAGCTTGACAACGGTCGGAAATTTGAATATCAAATTCCTCGGGGCTATCATGTTCCTCGATTGTGTAGGTAATCCGCCTTGGCGAATTCCTAACTCCTCGGTCGAACAAATTCCTCGTGACCGAAAGAACTTCGTCTCATCCTTTGAAGAAATTGACTGAATCTGTGTGAGATTTCAAAGGCTTCACTCGAAGGGATTGGTAGGTGTAGGATTTTGAGTTGAGCATCACATGGAAATTTTTCCTTAGTATTTCCTCGACCCCTTTAACAAAGATGGTGTTTCCTATGACTCAAGAAAGAGAAAATGAAACTACGAAAACAAAAGTCTTCACTCTTCATGTTCCTCAAATGAATACCAAGTCTTCAAGGTCACACCAATTTCTTCACTTTCAAAGTCTTGAAAGTCTTGAAATATCAAAGTCTTGATTGAAGAACTTCATTTTTAGGGTCGACTTTCTCTGTAAATATCAAACTCCTCATAGACTTATAGACACTGTGTACACTCTGTCACATCCCGGATAGACCATGCATTAGGGTGTGCATCATGTTTAAATTTCATCTGAATTTGAAATGGGGAAGCGAGAAACCCCGTAAATCCCCCTTAAAATAACTAGGGTTTACTAAAATTTAATTCAATGAATCCGAAATGCCCTTCAAAATGCTCATCCTCTATGTTTGGGTTTAAGATCCATGTCAAAGAAGGTGGGACATTTTCTAGGTCACCTAAGGGTTCTAAATTTAATTCACAAATTTCTGAAATGGGCATTTTAAATTATGGAAAATATTTTAAGTGTTCAAAAATTGTTAAACTAAAATGTTTCATGTTGGGAATATTCCAACTAGTGACCAGGAGCATTTTGGTAATTTTGAAAAGGTTTTGGTATTTTAAAACCCTAAACAGAATTGCAGAAATAGAAAAAGATAAAAAATGGGAAAACCCTTACATGTCATGCCAAGACACCCACCCACTGCCCCAGCCCAAGAGCCAACCCAATGAGCTGCTTGGCTCAACTTGACGGCAGGCTAATGCCGGGCGGCGTCTTGGGCGCGCCACGCAGCTGGCCGCCACCTGCTTCGCCCTCGCCGCCTCGCCGACCAGGGCGACCCACGCGTCGCCCCGAACCCCCCGACACCGCACTTTCTCCCTGCCTCTCTCTCGCTCGCTCTCGACCTGGCCGACGCCATCGCCGACACGCCACCGTCGCCGCCGTGCTCCCGCCGTCCCACGCACCTCACCGCCATGTCGCCGCTCCGCGCACCCAGCTACCCCTAGCCAGCTAGTCCCCTCGCTCCAAGACCCCGAGGCCACTACTCCGACCTCGCCCGAGTCCAAGGCACGGAGATCCCCATCGTCGCCGCCGCCGCATCGAGTCCGCCCCGACCCAGCGAAGCTTCCCGCAGGTTCACCGTGAACCTAGCTACCTCTCTATCCTCTCCGTTCTCTCCTTCTTGCACCACAGCGAGCAACCGGCGATCGCTGAACCACACCCATGGCGCTCGTCGCCGACGAGCCTCCGGTCACCTTTTGGCTGCACCACTATGTCCATCACACTCACCACTCTCCAACGAGGCTAACCGTGCACTCCCCGTGCCTCGCCGAGGCCGCTAACCCCTAACCCGTCGGTGGCCGAGCCTCGGTCGCCGCCCGACTCGTCGCCGGCGCCCACTCCGGCCACCCCTAACCTAACTGACCCCACCAGACACCGCGGCTCACCTCTAGCTAACCGTAGATGCTCTCCGCGTTCCATTTGGAGCCCGGAACGTGCAAAAGCACTTGCTCCGCGCGCGTCGGCCTCGCCCGGCGGCTAGACGCCGGTGAGTTGACCTCACCCGTGGGCCCTGTTGACCCTCTGGGTCGATGACAGGTGGACCCCTCCAGCTAATCTAATTAGGATTAGTTTTAATTAAAACTAATCAGTTAAACTAACCTGACATGCGGGTCCCACTGGTCAGTTTGACCGGACGACCCCGTTGACCCTCGACGTCATCTTGACCTCATCTTGACGCATTAATTCAAATTCTGGAATTATTTTAATATACTAAAATCCAGAATATAATTCAAATTTCAAATGCTTATAACTTTTATTCTATAACTCCAAATGCAAAGATTTATATATGAAAATTTATCAGAAAAATACACTCTATCCATTGGTACAGGTTTCATGCATGTTAAAACAAGTTAACTATGCTGAACAACCAGATTAAGATTTTGCACCATTAGGACTAACTCACATGGTCTATCATTTGAACCTTTGGTTCAAATGAGATCATCCTATCCCTCAATTTGCATTAGACCAACACACATTCATCTTGCCATGTCATAGCATGCATCATAATGTTGCACATTGGTTGTATGTTTATTTTGGTGTGTTTTCATGATAGGTTCTGCCTCAAGATAATCTCGATAACCCATCGAAGGGCAGTTCTCTACCCCAATTCCATCGGGCAAGCAATTCATTGAACATTCGATACAAACCCATGTTCTCGCTTCGCTCTCATTTTACTGCATTAAGACAACGCGATTCAACTGTTGTGTGCTGCGGTAGTTGAACCCACTTCCTTTGCATGACTGTCATTGCCACGAGAACTAGATGAAACCCACTAGTATGTGTAGGAGTTGATTGAGCCATGTTTGTGATTCCTACCATGCTATGCTTGCTATGCTTAGAGTTGTGTCAGTCCGGCTCATCGGGATGATGAACTGGAGTGAAAGGTTGTGTTGGTTCGAGAGTGTAAGTGTTGAACACGATTTGGTAAAGGTATCGATGAGAGGCCATGTAGGAGTACATGGTGGGTTGTTTCATTGAAGCCGAACTTAGGAACTGAGATCTGTGTTTGTGATCCATGAACTAGCTACTACCACACATTGGGCCCAAACCAATGGACCCTCTCGAACTTCTTAACCACCCCTGTTCATAGTCAGGAGTTGCAAGTAGTTTACGGTGTTTGTAGCATCTTTGGGGCCGCATAGCGCTGACCTTAGGGGTGGGTTGTGTTGCGGTAGGCACCGTGGCCCGGTGTACCGAGTGCCGTTTGGTATCTCGGGAACCCTGCACACATCGTTCGGGCTGTATGGGAAACCTCGGCGGACTCCTGCGGATGGAACCCGAATAGGCGATAACTGGACTAGGGACTTGAGTGTTTAGGTAGGCTGTGGCCGACACCCACGTTGGGCTTCCGCTTGAAGGTTGCAGTACATGTCGTGTAAACGGCGATAAGTGGTGAGCGTGTGTGAAGAAGTATACCCTGCAGGTTAAATATGATCTATTGAATAGCCGTGTCCACGGAGAAGGACTTCTGGGTTACCTATATCAGTTCATAGACAAGTAAATGGATACTACTAAAAGCCTCAAGATAAGTGTGAGTATCGTGGATGGCCCTCTCGGGGATGACGAGAGAGGATCCACGGTGGAGTATTGTGATGGTGATTAGTGGACTCGTATGCGACAAAATGCTTTACAAAGTGTGTCACGTGGGATAGCTTAGCCAAGAGTCAAAGCTGGCTTGCTGCATTTAACTCCACTCCCTTCCTTGAGAATGTGCATGTATGATAGGATTACGTGGTAAGACTTCTGAGTACTTTTGTACTCATGTTTGTAATCAATATTTTTCAGAGGACTATACTACCCCTCCGACGGATTCTATGTAGATGTTGACTTGACGAGTAAGCTAGCCACCGGTGGCGATCTAAGACTTGTGAAGGGCCATTGTAGATAGAAAGGCTCCAACAAGCTTTCTTTCTTTCTAGAGTCTCATACTCGGACTACTTTGCTTCGCATGTGCTTGTATGATTGTATGACTTGAGTGTTGGGTCATGTGACCCCTACCTGTATGAATATGTTATGTATGGTTCCTCGGGCCTCTTAAATAAAGTACTTGAGTTGTAGAGTTTTGTTGTGATGCCTTGTTGTATTTACTCATATCGGGCATATTATGTGTATGATTGAAATGCTTGGTATGAGTGGGATCCGACAATCTAGTTGTTTATCCTTGGCAGCCTCTCATATGGGGAAATGTAAGTCTTGTGCTTCGGCGATAGTAGTCCGCTACTGCCCGGTTCACGAGTCCTGCTAGCCAGACACTCTTGCTTGGACACTTGACGGGCGGCATGTGATCCATTTCGTTCCTATGTCATCCTTCGGGAAATGTCACGCGGTGATACTTGGAGTCTGCCTAGCCTGCTACAGCCCGGGATACGGAGTCCTGTTAGCCAGTGCTACAGCCCAAGTTCATCGTTGATGACCGACATGCTCGAGGTGTTTCATGTATGCCTGTCCCCATAGGTTAGTGCCGCTTTGGGTTCACGACTAGCCATGTCGGCCGGGTTCTTTGTCATGTGGATGCTAGCGACACTATCATATCGTGAGCCAAAAGACGCAAGCGGTCCGGGCCATGGTAAGCGACACCGTGGGGATACCGTCGTGAGGCCGCAAAGTGATATGAGGTGTTACCAGCTAGGTCGATGTGACTTGGAATCGGGGTCTGACAGCGTTGGCATCGAGCGAGGGCTGCTGTGGTCCGCTAAGCCAAACTGGTGAAGTTGAGTCTAGAAATGCTTTAGTTATATGTAGGGAATTGATTGTGGGAGGAGCGTAAGGCTCTTTTTACTCCTTTACCTTATGCCCTCTGATCTGAGTCATCCTCTTCTTATTCAACGTGGGTTTAGGACTAGGCCCTCTTTCTCTATCAGGTTCACGTGTTACTATCCATAGTACCTTGTAGGATTGTTGGTTACATCCTCAGTTCAGTGTTACTAAATTTTAGTATGCTACCATTTGAACCAGAACCTTGATATGATGTTGTTGAGTGGCCTTGCAAATCTGATTTTGAATGTCTCAAATTTGATTTGAGCATTTACAGATGTTATGCTGCCCGATTTTCCCTAGAAATTCTAATGCCTTTGCATTATGGCTGTGCTTTCAGATGGCCACCCGTTCCCAGAACCAAGTGGTTCGCCTGACTCGCTGCATTGATGTGTGCGGTCACACGGCCATGTTGGTTAGGGTGATGATTGAGGCTGGTTATCGATGGTATCCTGAATATACCGTCGAGGAGCAGTTCAGGGATTTCAATCAAAGTCAATACCTATACGGTCGGTTTATCCATCCTACCCGAGCTCTTGAGCCACTTCACTTTGTTCCTATGGGCTCGGAATCACTATTGGAATGTCCGTACAAGATGCAGCCTATTCCATGATGACTATTATTCGAGCCAGACGCTTTCTTTGAGCAACACCGACTTCCGCTATATGCGGCATCCCTTCCCGGGCGCATGGCTACCTTGAGGCTTATGCAGTGATGCATCCCATGAGGACTCACTCCTCCGTACCACTACTGAGTTGCTGGAGGACAAGGACCGTGAGAACCGGGCCTTGCGTATGGAGCTGTATAATGCCGTTCCGACCACTGGGCTACCACGACTAGGTTTGCACCGCCGTGCAAGCGGATGTATGGACATGAGAGATTTGTACCCTGTGCGGGCGAGTCTGCGGACTTCATGGAGTGGCGTGAGGTTGGAGGCATCACTCCTCCTCGTGGGCCTCTTCGCCACCCTTTGTGGGTCCACGACCACATCCGAGTCCTTATGGTCCACAGGCCCCACAGATTATCATTCCCCTGACGACCATGTTCCACTTCAGTGCAGGTGGTGATTTCTATGAGGACTACTATGGAGCTGCACGAGATAGTAGTAGTATTGCTAGTATGGTGCTAGTTGTGTTTCCACCGTCCTGCGTGACTCGTGGAATACGACTTGGTGTGTATCATTCCGGAAGTGTAGAAAAATAATGTATAGAAGTTGGAATGCTTCCGATGAGATGTAACGCCTTTCCTTATAGTTGTACTCCGTCAGGCTTGTACTAAACTATGAATGGTGTGTATGACCGTTGGTATATATATATATGGCAGTTATATTACCATGTCATACGGATGAACATCTTTGCATTCCATATTGTCCATTACCTTCCGCACTTCCTTGTTAAATTCTGCCATCCTGGTTTAAACTTTTGTTTTGTCTCCCGGATGGTCAACACTCGAATTCTCCTGCTGTTCGAGGCGAGGAGAGGCCAGATGCAGCCAGAAATGTGAATCTGCCGCAACCGCCATCTTTGGCTGAGGTGATCTTTGAAGCGAGCATAATAAGCGCTAAACTAACCGCTTATTGGGCGCATTGAACAAAACACAGCCCGCCAGCCAAGAAACGATGGAGTTTCACTCAATGACTTCGTCAAACTATATCCTCCAAAATTCAAATGCTCCGTCGAGCCACTCGGCGCCGATGATTAGCTCCGCATATCCATCACAAGCTGCGTTCCGCCAATGTGTGCGAGGTGACAAAGTTACCTTTGCAGCCTATCATCTGGAAGGCCCCGCCGGTCTCGTGGGAAAACTATGAGGCTATCGTCCGGCTGGACAAGTTACAACTTGGGATGAATTGATGCCGCCTTCGCGAGCACCATATTCGAAGGACTTATGGACCGCAAGCGTGAGGATTCTGCGTTTCACCCAAGGCGGCTGAGCGTGGATGCCTACGGCCGTGAATTCGGAGGTTAGCACGTTATGCTCGAAGAAGTGTCTACCGATGCTAAGAAGCGGCGAGGTTCCGTAAGGACTTAGCCACGAGTTGCGCCGAGATCTCCGTCTGCATGAATGCACCTCTTTCTCGAAGCTAGTCAATAAGGCTATCGGCGCCGAGGCTGGGCAGACGACTTGAGGCTTCACGCAAGCACATCCGTGATTACGGATCATCATCCGCTCTGGTTCCCGAAGCGCGGGTTTGGGTTCCTAATCGGCTCTACCACCCAGGTACACCCCGAGGCCATCCTTGAGCGCCTCGCCCCAACCAACCGTATTTTCCACCCAAGACATATGGAGGTCCAATCGCTAATGTGGCCCCACGGCCAAATGTGATCACTTGCTTCAAATGTGGAGAGGCGGGCCACTATATTCGAGAGTGTCCCAGAACAACCCCAATCAAGCCGGAAAGTCATTGGTCGCGGCAAGCCAGCAGGAAAGGTTCCCTATGCCAAGCCGTTGCCACCGCTCGTGGCCATGTCAACTATGTCTCTGCCAAGAAACCTATGAGGATCCTAACGTCGTCCTCGATGCGCTTCTTGTTAATTGCCATCCGCAATCGTTCTTTTTGATACTGGAGCATCTCATTCATTTATTTCCGAGAGCTATGCTCGATTGCACAACACCACATTCTGCGACATGCCTACCTCCATGGAAATTCAAACTCCTGGTTCTAGATGGCAAACCTCTAGAATAAGTCATGGGAATGAAATTCTTGTCGACAGATTAGTTTTCCTTGCATCCCTAATAGCTCTCAAGTCCTCGGACATAAACATCATCTTGGGTATGGACTGGATGTCAGCCCATTATGCCAAGATTGATTGCTCGACTAGAACCGTTCAACTTACCCATCCTTCGGGCAAAACAGTGGATGTTTTAACCCGAGTGTCTAAGCGCCAGCTTTACTCCTTAAATGCCAACCCTCTTCCAGACCTCGAAGATATTCCGGTAGTCCGTGATTTCCCGGATGTCTTTCCGGAAGAACTGCCAGGTGTTCCACCTGACAGGGATGTCGAGTTCGTAATAGATCTTATTCCCGGAACCGTCCCAATCTCTAGAAGACCTTATAAGATGGCACCCCTAGAACTAGCTGAACTTAAGAAACAACTCGATGAGTCCTTGCAAAAGGGTTTCATCCGTCCTAGTTCATCTCCATGGGCTTGCCCGTCCTCTTCGTCAAGAAGAAGGATGGTGCGGATCGGATGGTTGTAGATTATCGACCATGTCAATTTGGTCACTATCAAGAACAAGTATCCGCTCCCGGGATCAACGACACTGTATGATCAGCTCGCTGGATCCTCGATCTTCTCAAGATGGATTTGAGGTTGGGCTACCATCAAATCAAAATCAGAACGGGACATACCCAAAGCGGCTTTTGTCACTCGTTATGGCCAATCTGAGTACACCGTCATGTCCTTCGGTTTAACCAATGCTCCAGCCACTTTCTCTCGGTTAATGAACTCAATCTTCATGGAGTACTTGGATAAATTAAATCGTGGTATACCTCGATGATATACTCATCTACTCCAAGAATGAGGAAGAACATGCGAACATCTAAGGCTAGTATTGATGAAACTTGAGAGCACCGCCTTTATGCCAAATTCTCTAAGTGTGAATTCTGGTTACCGTATGACCTATCTAGGACATGTAATTTCTGGTAAGGGTATTGCTGTCAATCCCGCGAGTTCAAGCCGTCCTTGATTGGACTCCACCTGAATCGGTAAAGCAAGTTCGGAGTTTCCTCGGGTTAGCGAGCTATTGCCGCCGCTTCGTCGAGAATTTCTCTAAAGTTGCTAAACCTCTAACGAACTCCTCAAGAAAGATAAGAAGTTGAGTGGGCGCCACAAAGTCGAGATCAGCTTTCGGGAACTGAAAAGGCGCTCGACATCTGCTCCGTACTTATTCCACCAGATTTTCTAAGGACTTTATTATCTATTGCGGCGCCTCGCGACAAGGACTAGGTTGCATACTCATGCAAGATCGTCATGTGATTGCCTCGCATCTCGACGATTCGTCCACATGAGGATAACTATCCCACACACGATCTAGAGCTTGCAGCGATGGTTCATGCACTCAAAACCTGGCGACATTACCTTTTGGGTAATCGTTGCGAAATCTACACCGATCACCAAAGTCTGAAATATATCTTTACCCAACGGATTTGAATCTCGAGGCAAAGGCGTTGGGTCGAGTTGATACAGATTTCGACTTAGGAATATCCTACACCCGAGCAAAGCCAATGTCATGGCTGGCGACTAAGTCGCAAATCTTCTTGTAACAATTTGATGTTACAACAAGGTCAACCAATTCTCCACGAGGAATTTAGTAAGCTTAACCTTCACATTGTTCCTCGAGGATTCCTTTCCACCACGGTGGCGAAACCTACCCTTACGGATCAGATCATCAAAGCACGGAAGGTAGATCAGGAATCTCCGTATCAAGAGAAACATCAAGAAAGGAGTCGCAGATTGTTTCTCCATTGATGAACAAGGTGTCGTGTTCTTTGGAGACCGTCTAGTGGTTCCCAAGGTGCGCAACTTTGAGGCGATTGATCCTTAAGGAAGCTCATGACTCTCCTCTCACCATTCATCCCGGTAGTACTAAAATGTATCAAGATCTCGCGGAGGTTTTGGTGGACTAGGATGAAGAGAAATCGCTCAATACATTGCTAATCTGCGGCGTTTGTCGTCGAGTTAAGCGAGCATCAACGACCTCTTGGTACCCTTCAACCTTTGGACATTCCTGAATGGAAATGGGATAAAATCGGTATGGATTTCATTACGGGTTTCCCAGGACCAAGAGAGGAAATAACGCTATCTTCGTCATTGTTGATCGTCTTTCCAAAGTAGCCCACTTCCTACCTGTTAGTGAGAGTATAACCGCTAGCCAGCTAGCTGATTTGTACATCTCCCGAATAGTGTCTCTTCATGGTGTTCCATTGAAATTAACTCGGACCGTGGTAGTCTCTTCACCTCTCGATTTTGGGAAAGTTTCCAAACGCTATGGGAACTCGTCTCTCCTTTAGCACCGCTTTCCATCCCCAATCAAGTGGTCAAGTAGAGCGAGTCAATCAAATCTTAGAGGATATGCTTGAGCTTCACATCTCTTTCGGCATGAATTGGGAGAAATGCCTTCCATTCGCCGAGTTAAACTTATAACAATAGTTATCAAGCCGATGCAGGCAAAGCCCTTTCGAAGTTCTTTATGGACGAAAATGTCGAACGCCTCTTAACTGGTGAAACCGGGAGACAACTCTTTGGCGGATATGATTCAGAAGCGAGGAACAGGTTCGCGTTGTTCGTGAGAATTTGAAAACAGCCCAATCTCGTCGAAGAGCCAATATGACCGCAAGCATAAGCCTATGGCTTATGAAATTGGCGAAAGGCTTACCTCGGGTTTCTCCTTTAAAGGAACCCATCGATTGACATCAAGGGCAAGTTGGCTCCTCGTTACATTGGACCCTTTCGCATTCTTGCCAAACGAGGAGAAGTTGCCTACCAATTGGAACTACCTCCGCATCTTTCCAAGGTCCATGATGTCTTCCACGTTTCCCAACTCAGGCGTTGCTTCTCGGATCCTATCCGTGGAGTGGACCACGAAACGCTTGATCTCCAAGATAACCTCACCTATCGAGAGTACCCCATTCGTATCCTCGATCAAACCGAGCGTACCACTCGACGTCGGAATATCAAGTTTCTAAAGGTTCAATGGTCAAACCATTCCGAGCAAGAAGCAACTTGGGAAAGGGAGGATCGTCTTCGACTTGAGTACCCCACCTTTTACAGAATAGATCCTAAATCTCGGGGCGAGATTCTTTTGAGTGGGGTGAGTTGTCACATCCCGGATAGACCATGCATTAGGGTGTGCATCATGTTTAAATTTCATCTGAATTTGAAATGGGGAAGCGAAACCCCGAACCCCCCCTTAAAATAACTAGGGTTTACTAAAATTTAATTCAATGAATCAAAATGCCCTTCAAAATGCTCATCCTCTTTGTTTGGGTTTAAGATCCATGTCAAAGAAGGTGGGACATTTTCTAGGTCACCTAAGGGTTCTAAATTTAATTCACAAATTTCTGAAATGGGCATTTTAAATTATGGAAAATATTTTAAGTGTTCAAAATTGTTAAACTAAAATGTTTCATGTTGGGAATATTCAACTAGTGACCAGGAGCATTTTGGTAATTTTTGAAAAGGTTTTGGTATTTTAAAACCCTAAACAGAATTGCAGAAATAGAAAAAGATAAAAAATGGAAAACCCTTACATGTCATGACTGCCCACCTGCCCAGCCCAGCCAACAGCAGCGCCAATGCTGCTTGGCTCGGACAGCAGCTAATGCCCGGCAGCGTCTTGCGGCGCAGGCCACGCCACGCAGCTGCCGCCTCGCCCTCGCCGCCTCGCCGACCGGGGCGACCCACGCGTCGCCCGAACCCCGGACACCGCACTTTCTCCCTGCCTCTCTCTCGCTCGCTCTCGACCTGGCCGACGCCATCGCCGACACGCCACCGTCGCCGCCGTGCTCCCGCCGTCCACGCACCTCACCGCCATGTCGGCCGCCGCCGCCCAGCTACCCCTAGCCAGCTAGTCCCCTCGCTCCAAGACCCCGAGGCCACTACTCCGACCTCGCCGAGTCCAAGGCACGGAGATCCCCATCGTCGCCGCCGCCGCATCAGTCCGCCCCGACCCGGACGAAGCTTCCCGCAGGTTCACCGTGAACCTAGCTACCTCTATCCTCTCCGTTCTCTCCTTCTTGCACCACAGCGAGCAACCGACGATCGCCTGAACCCACCGCCGCGGCGCTCGTCGCCGACGAGCCTCCGGTCACCTTTTGGCTGCACCACTATGTCCATCACACTCACCACTCTCCAACGAGGCTAACTGCACTCCCGTGCCTCGCCGAGGCCGCTAACCCCTAACCCGTCGGTGGCGAGCCTCGTCGCCGCCCGACTCGTCGCCGCCGCGCCCACTCCGCCACCCCTAACCTAACTCGACCCCACCAACACCGCGGCTCACCTCTAGCTAACCGTAGATGCTCTCCGCGTTCCATTTGGAGCCGGAACGTGCAAAGCACTTGCTCCGCCCGGCGTCTGCCTCGCCCGGCGGCTAGACGCCGTGAGTTGACCTCACCGTGGGCCTGTTGACCCTCCGGGTCGATGACAGTGGACCCCTCCAGCTAATCTAATTAGGATTAGTTTTAATTAAAACTAATTAGTTAAACTAACGACATGCGGGTCCCACTGGTCAGTTTGACCCGACGACCCCGTTGACCCTCGACGTCATCTGACCTCATCTTGGCGCATTAATTCAAATTCTGGAATTATTTTAATATACTAAAATCCGAATATAATTCAAATTTCAAATGCTTATAACTTTTATTCTATAACTCCAAATGCAAAGATTTATATATGAAAATTTATCAGAAAAATACACTCTATCCATTGGTACAGGTTTCATGCATGTTAAAACAAGTTAACTATGCTGAACAACCAGATTAAGATTTTGCACCATTAGGACTAACTCACATGATCTATCATTTGAACCTTTGGTTCAAATGAGATCATCCTATCCCTCAATTTGCATTAGACCAACACACATTCATCTTGCCATGTCATAGCATGCATCATAATGTTGCACATTGGTTGTATGTTTATTTTGGTGTGTTTTCATGATAGGTTCTGCCCGAAGATAATCTCGATAACCCATCGAAGGGCAGTTCTCTACCCCGATTCCATCGAGCAAGCAATTCATTGAACATTCGATACAAACCCATGTTCTCGCTTACGCTCTCATTTTACTGCATTAAGACAACGCGATTCAACTGTTGTGTGCTGCGGTAGTTGAACCCACTTCCTTTGCATGACTGTCATTGCCACGAGAACTAGATGAAACCCACTAGTATGTGTAGGAGTTGATTGAGCCATGTTTGTGATTCCTACCATGCTATGCTTGCTATGCTTAGAGTTGTGTCGTCGGCTCATCGGGATGATGAACTGGAGTGAAAGGTTGTGTTGGTTCGAGAGTGTAAGTGTTGAACACGATTTGGTAAAGGTATCGATGAGAGGCCATGTAGGAGTACATGGTGGGTTGTTTCATTGAAGCGAACTTAGAACTGAGATCTGTGTTTGTGATCCATGAACTAGCTACTACCACACATTGGGCCCGAAACCAATGGACCCTCTCGGCTTCTTAACCACCCCTGTTCATAGTCAGGAGTTGCAAGTAGTTTACGGTGTTTGTAGCATCTTTGGGGCCGCGCAACGCTGACCTTAGGGGTGGGTTGTGTTGCGGTAGGCACCGTGGCCTGTGTGCAGAAAGTGCCCGTTTGGTATCTCGGGAACCCTGCACATCGTTCGGGGCTGTATGGGAAACCTCGGCGGACTCCTGCGGATGGAACCCGAATAGGCGATAACTGGACTAGGGACTTGAGTGTTTAGGTAGGCTGTGGCCGACACCCACGTTGGGCTTCCGCTTGAAGGTTGCAGTACATGTCGTGTAAACGATAAGTGGTGAGCGTGTGTGAAGAAGTATACCCTGCAGGGTTAAATATGATCTATTGAATAGCCGTGTCCACGGAGAAGGACTTCGGGTTACCTATATCAGTTCATAGACAAGTAAATGGATACTACTAAAAGCCTCAAGATAAGTGTGAGTATCGTGGATGGCCCTCTCGGGGATGACGAGAGAGGATCCACGGTGGAGTATTGTGATGGTGATTAGTGGACTGGTATGCGACAAAATGCTTTACAAAGTGTGTCACGTGGGATAGCTTAGCCAAGAGTCAAAGCTGGCTTGCTGCATTTAACTCCACTCCTTCCTTGAGAATGTGCATGTATGATAGGATTACGTGGTAAGACTTCTGAGTACTTTTGTACTCATGTTTGTAATCAATATTTTTGAGAGGACTATACTACCCCTCCGACGGATTCTATGTAGATGTTGACTTGACGAGTAAGCTAGCCACCGGTGGCGATCTAAGACTTGTGAAGGGCCATTGTAGATAGAAAGGCTCCAACAAGCTTTCTTTCTTTCTAGAGTCTCAGACTCGAGACTACTTTGCTTCGCATGTGCTTGTATGATTGTATGACTTGAGTGTTGGGTCATGTGACCCCTACCTGTATGAATATGTTATGTATGGCTCCTCGGAGCCTCTTAAATAAAGTACTTGAGTTGTAGAGTTTTGTTGTGATGCCTTGTTGTATTTACTCATATCGGGCATATTATGTGTATGATTGAAATGCTTGGTATGAGTGGGATCCGACAATCTAGTTGTTTATCCTTGGCAGCCTCTCATATGGGGAAATGTAAGTCTTGTGCTTCGGCGATAGTAGTCCGCTACAGCCGGTTCACGAGTCACTGCTAGCCCAAAGACTACTCTGCTTGGACACTTGATCGGCGGCATGTGATCCATTTCGTTCCTATGTCCATCCCTTGGGAAATGTCACGCGTGATACTTGGAGTCCTGCCTAGCCTGCTACAGCCGGGATACGGAGTCCTGTTAGCCCAGTGCTACAGCCCAAGTTCATCGTTGATGACCGACATGCTCGAGGTGTTTCATGTATGCCTGTCCCCATAGGTTAGTGCGCTTTGGGTTCACGACTAGCCATGTCGGCCGGGTTCTTTGCCATGTGGATGCTAGCGACACTATCATATCGTGAGCCAAAAGACATAAGCGGTCCGGGCCATGGTAAGGCGACACCCGTGGGGATACCGTGCGTGAGGCCGCAAAGTGATATGAGGTGTTACCAGCTAGGTCGATGTGACTTGGAATCGGGGTCCTGACACACTCACAAACGCATTAGTTCCTTAACCTATAAGTCTTCAATACACCAAAATCACTAAGGGGCACTAGATGCACTTACAGAGGGTCAGGAGATACTTTGTGAGATTCATGAAGGGGATTGCGGTCATCATGCTGGTTCAAAATCTCTGGTGGCCAAGGATTTTCGTCATGGCTTTTATTGGTTGACAGCTCATGCTGATGCGGAGGATCTGGTCAGCAAATGTGACGGATGTCAAAAATTCTCACGACGAGATCATATGCCGGCTCAAGAATTGAGGATGATTCCAATTACTTGGCCGTTTGCAGTCTGGGGGCTTGGCATGGTTGGACCTTTTAAAAGGTCTAAGGATAAGAAGACACACCTATTGGTGGCAGTGGATAAATTCACCAAGTGGGTTGAAGCAGAGCCGGTCAGTAAGTGTGATGCAGCCACGGCGGTTCAGTTCATGAAAAAGGTGATCTTCGTTTGGCTTTCCACACAGCATTATAATCGATAATGGTACTAATCTCTCAAAGGGTGCCATGGAAGAGTTATGTCAACGAGAGCACATCCGGCTTGATGTTTCGGCTGTTGCTCACCCTCAATCTAATGGTCAAGCAGAAAGAGCTAATCAAGAGATCTTGAAAGGTATCAAACCCTGGCTCTTAGTTCCCTTGCAGCGAACTCCGGGTTGTTGGGTGGAGGAGTTACCCTCTGTGCCATGGAGCATCAACACAATGCCTAACAGATCTACATGTTATACACCTTTCTTCATGGTGTACGGAGCAGAGGCGGTTTTGCCAAGTGATATCCGGCATGATTCACCCCGGGTGGCAGCTTACGTTGAGGCTGATAATGAAAAATCTCGTCAGGATGCACTTGACTTGTTGGATGAGGAGCGAGACTTGGAAATAGCCCGGTCGGCGATTTATCAGCAAGACCTGCGCCGTTATCACAGCCGCCGGGTTAGAAGCAGAACTTTTCAGGAAGGCGATTTAGTGCTCCGGCTCATCCAGGATCAATCTGATATGCACAAGCTGTCCCCTCCTTGGGAAGGACCCTTTGTGATCAGCAAGAATCTCAACAACGGGTCATATTACCTCATCGATGTTCGAGAGCACGAAGACTCACGTAAGTCGGAGGAAGAGACCCGCCGGCCGTGGAAAATAGCGCATCTCCGGCCCTACTATACTTAAGCCACCGGCTCTCAGAGTATATTTCTTTTTTCTTTTTTAGCAATGTATATATTATATAAAGCAATAAAGCAGGACCTCTTTTCTTTCTACCCTTCAAGGTTTATGTATCTTCTTTACCAGGTGGTGGAAACAACCAACAGGGAGCGGATCATATCTGAATCCGGCTTTCCCTATGGTCCGGCTTATGATCATATCTGAATCTAGCCATGGTCACTTGGGGGCATCCTGTTCAAACATAGGTCGTATTCGAACCAAAGAGAACATAGCTGTCGATACCCAATTGATCGGCATACTGCCAAACCCACTTGGGGGCTTCTTGATCATATTTGAATCATAGCTTAACCCCTTTGGGTATGACGTGGATCATATTGAATCATCGTCATTAAACAACTCTAATGGTCACTTGGGGCTTCTGTTCAAACATAGGTCGATTTGAACCAAAGAGAACATAGTCACGATACCCACTTGATCGGCATCGCCAAAGCCATTGGGGGCTATATGATCGTATCTGAATCTTAGCTTAACCCCTTTGGAACGGTTTTAATGATCGTATTCGAATCAGAGGCCTTTGAAAATTAAGTTTATTTTACTCTATAAGGGTAAATAATATTAAGGGCTAGGTAAACAGTATACATGCCAACTTTCAGAAGTTAAGTTTAACTATCTGCTTTTTGGGATCACATAAGCCGGTAAGGTAAGCTTCAATAAGATAGCAGGTATATTATTATGGTCATGATCATAAACCGGTTGTTTTTTATGATGTTTTGGTTCATACTCCGGGTTATCATTATTCTATATGACCCCGGATGTGGTAAGACGCCAAAGGAATTCCGTTTTTTGTTTTATACACAGGATAAAGCAAAAAAGTTTTGGACGTCAAGGGATAATTCACATAAGCCAGCAGTATACAACGATAGCGGCTTGTGACAATACTAAGCACCACAAACATGCGTGAAGGCATGACAGAGTTAAGAGGTTTTGCTACCCTATTACAAGACTCCCTGAGTCTGAATAATGAAGCATCATTTTTTCAAAGACATGGCACCAGGCGGGTTACTCCTTTGGTGGGCTTGAAGATTCCGGGTTATCCTTCTCCGCCTCTTCGTCTGCTGTTTTGTCCTGGAAGGTTGACGAGGTCCAGTCAATGCCGCTTAAGGCTTCAAATTCAGCTTCATCATCTATTAAACTGGCCGGGTCAACTTCAGGAGCAAAGGTATGCTTACGAGTTGGAGGGATCAGGCTGACGTCATCATAATGCGGAGTTGGAATCCTCCGGTTCTCGTTGTCGTAACCAGGCTGATACTTAGTAAGATCAATATCATTGCCGATGATGGTGGCCACAGGATGTACGACTCTCACACAGGTGGTGAAGTCTGATTCATTGAATACAGAGCCATCCTCCTTCAAGCTGGGATATCCAAGAGCAACGTCTGCTAGGTCTAGCTCTGGAAGCAACGCTTTGGCCCGGCTTAAGGCGGCTATGGCCCCGGCTCTAGCAGATGCCCGCCTTAGCTCCTGAATCCGTTGGGGTAACACGGCAAGCTGTTTGAGAACATCCTGCAGGAGATAAGGAGCATCATTTGATAAAGCCACAACGGCCAAAGCACGTTGTGACCCGGTGTATAGCTGTTCCACCAGAGTGTACACCGCCTTAAGCTTAATCAGCATATTCTGCTTCAGGTTTGTGCTCCTGGGGCCTGCGTTTATACATATAAGGTAAGCCGGAGGTAATATTTGAAATAGTCATCAAAGAAACCATGGTGATGTTCACGATTATACATAGTAACTTACCGACGATTGCTGATACCATTTGAGATATCTGGCGCTTTAAGCCGGACAACTCGGCAGTTGCTTCGGCAAGACCTGCTTCTGCTGTCTCTGCCCGGGTCACAAGTGAGGCTTTTTCATCGGCCCAGATTTTCTTCTCCGCATCAAAATTTTTCTTCAACTTCTCTTGTTCAGAGATGCTGAATGTAAATTTGGAGTTGGCCTTTTGAATTTCAAGTTCTTGGGCTGCCAGACGAGTCTTCAAGTCAGCAATCTCCGATTCAAATTGACTGGTGGTGTCACATCCTAGATAGTCCATGCATTAGTGTGTGCATCATGTTTAACTTTCATCAGAAAACTGAAATGGGGAAGACAGAACCCCCAGAACCCCTTTTGAATCCAACTAGGGTTTACTAAAATTATTTTCAATGAACCTGAAATGCCCTTCTAAAATGCTCATCACCTTTGCTTTGGTTCAGTGCCTCTGCCAAAAGTGGTGCACAATTTTCTAGGTCATCCTAAGGTTGCTGAATTAAATCATAAGTATTTGAATTTGGGCATTTAAATTATATAAAATATTGCAAATGCCCAAATATTCCCAAACTAAAATGTTTCATGTTGGAAATATTCCAACTAAGGACCTGGTGCAGTTTGGTGAATTTTGGAGCTGTTTAAGTATTTTTAAAAAGTCCACAAAGTTATAGAAAATTAGAAAAAGAAAACAGAATGGAAAACCTTACCTGGCGCCACCCAACCGGCCCACCTGCCGGCCCAACCCACCTGCCGCGCCAGCGAGCTGCTTGGCTTGGCCAGGCAGGCAGGCAGGTGCTCGGCGGCGAGCACCGCATGCATGCCACGCACCTGGCCGCCGCCTCGCCGCTTCCCTCACCGAGCTGCCGACGCGGAACACGTCCATTCTTTCCCCCCGAGCCCGCTGACATCTCTCTTCCTCCCCAGCTCCTCCCCCTCGCGCTCCCCCGCCATGGCCGACGCCACCGCAGCCATGCCGTCGCCGTAGTCGCGCTCCCCGTCGTCCGTGCTCCTCCCCGTCGTGTCTAGGAGCTCCTCCGCTCTCCTCTTCGTCGAGCTAGCCGAGCCCCGAGTGCTCGCGTAGCCCGAGGCCTCTGCACCAACCTCGCCCGACCCCGCCGTCGCCGGAGATCCCCTTCAACGCCGCCGTCGCATCAGCCTGTCCCCGACCGCACCGAGTGCTTCCCCGAGTGCCCCGTGAGCCTAGCTATCTCCCCCTCCTTTCCTTTCTTGCTCCCGAGCAATGTAGCAACCGCACGGAGCTCACCTGCACGCACCGCCGCGGAGCTCGTCGCCGACGTGCTCCCGGCCATCCACCGGCCACCTCTCGGTGTCCATCATGCTCACCACATCACGTAGGGCCTAACCCACTACCTCTCGCACCTCACCGCACACCGTAGCCCCGAGTTCGTCCTCGCCCGAACTCCGGCGGCCGCCTAGGTCGTCGCCGGCGCCGATTCCGGCCACCCCGACCCCAACTAACACCACCAAGAGCTGCGGCTTGCTCCCAGCTATCCATAGACACCCTCCGCGGCTCATTTGGTTGCCGAAATGACCAAAACCACTTCCGCCGCCGCGTCTGGTTCGCCGGCGGCTAAACGCCGATGTAGTTAGCGCTGACCTTGACCACGGGTGGGCCCTGGTTGACTCTCCTGGGTCAATGACAGGTGGGGCCCAGCCCTGTTAACTAATCAGGTTTAGTTTTAATTAATTTTTAGCTAAACTAATTACATCGACACGGGACCCACAGGTCAGGTTTGACCTGGACGTCCCGTTGACTATGACATCACCACGACGCATTCTTGTGCGATGAAATGAATTACTGGAATTATTCTGTTATAGGAAATTCCAGAATATAGTTCAAACTTCAAAAATTCATAGAAATTAATCTGTAACTCCAAATGCAAAGATTTATATATGAAAAATGATCAGAAAAATCCATTCTATCCATTGGTACAGGTTTCATGCATGATAGAACAAGTTAACCTTGCTGTTTAAGCAGAATAAGATATTACACCTTTATGGCTATGTTAAATGAGCTAGCATTTGAATCTTTGATTCAAATGAGTTCATCCCTAATTGTTCCAGCTTGCATTAGGCCAACACACATTCATAATGCCATGTCATAGCATGCATCATATTGTTGCATATTGGCATGTGTGTTTATTTTCGGTGTGTCTTTCGTGATAGGTTACGCCTCGAGGATAATCCGAATATCCGTCGAAGGGCGAGATCCTACCACCACTCCATCGAGCAAGCAACCCATTGATCATTCGATACAAACCCATGTTCTCGCTTCGCTCTTCTTTACTGCATTAAGACAACGCGATTCAAACTGTTGTGTGCTGCGGTAGTTGAACCCACTTCCTTTGCATGACTGTCATTGCCACGAGAACTAGATGAAACCCACTAGTATGTGTAGGAGTTGATTGAGCCATGTTTGTGATTCCTACCATGCTATGCTTGCTATGCTTAGAGTTGTGTCAGGTCTGGCTCATCGGGATGATGAACTGGAGTGAAAGGTTATGTCGGGTTCGAGAGTGAAAGTGTTGAACACGTTTTGGTAAAGGTATCGATGAGAGGCCATGTAGGAGTACATGGTGGGTTGTTTCATTGAAGCCGTCCCTAAGAACTGAGATCTGTGTGTGTGATTTAAGACTTAGCTACTACCACGCATTGGGATCCTTAATTGACCCTCTCGACTTATTAACCACTCTTGTCCTCAGTCCGGGAGTTGCAAGTAGTTTACGTGTTTGTAGCATCTTTGGGGCATTGCACGCAACGCTGGCCTTAGGGGTGGGTTGTGTTGCGGTAGGCACGTGGCCCAGTGTACCGATTCGCCCGTTTGGTGTCTCGGGAACCCTGCACACATCGTTCTAGGCTGTATGGGAAACCTCGGCCGGACTCCCTGCGGATGGAACCCGAATAGGCGATAAACCTGGACTCGGGACTCGTGTGTTTAGTCAGGTCGTGGCCGACACCCATGTTGGGCTTCCGCTTGAAGGTTGCCGAGTACATGTCGTGTAAACGGCGGTAAGTGGTGAGAGTGTGTGTGAAGAAGTACACCCCTGCATGGTATAAACTATTCGAATAGCCGCGTCCGCGGTAAAGGACTACTTGGTCACCTATACAGTTCATAGACAAGTAAATGGATACTACTAAAAGCCTCAAGATAAGTGTGAGTGCATGGATGGCCCTCTCGTGGGTTGACGAGAGAGGATCCACGGTGGAGTATTGTGATGGTGATTAGTGGACTGTGTGCGACAAATGCTTTTCAAGTGGTGTCATGTAGGATAGCTTAGCCAAGAGTCAAAGCTGGCTTGTCAAATAACTCCACCACCTTCTTGAGAATGTGCATGTATGATAGGATTCTGTTGTAAGACTTCCTGAGTACCTCCGTACTCATGTTTTCTTAATTAATGTTTTCAGACGACAACACTGCCCCCTCCGATGGGTTTTATGTAGACCTTGACATCGACGAGTGAACTAGCCACCTAGGTGGTGATCCAAGGCTTGTGAAGGGCCACAGTAGATAGAAGGGCTTCAACAAGCTTTCTTTCTTTTTAGAGTCTGTACTCAGACTAGTTTGCTTCCGTATGTGCTTGTATGTTTGTATGACTTGAGTGTTGGGTCATGTGACCCTACCTGTATGGATATGTTATGTATGGCTCCTCGAGCCTCTTAAATAAAGTACTTTGAGTTGTAGAGTTTTGTTGTGATGCCATGTTGTATGTACTCATATCGGGCATATTATGTGTATGATTGAAATGCTTGGTATGAGTGGGATTCGACAAACTAGTTGTTTATCCTTGGCAGCCTCTCATATGGGGAAATGTAGTCTCGTGCTTCGGCGATAGTAGTCCGCTACTGCCCGGTTCACGGAGTCCCTGCTAGCCCAGACTACTTGCTTGAACACTTGGCTGGCGGCATGTGTTTCACTTCGTTCCTATGTCTGTCCTTCGGGAAATGTCACGCGTGATATTCGAGTCGTGCCTAGCCTGCTACAGCCGGGATACGGAGTCCTGTTAGCCCAGTGCTACAGCCGAATTCATCGTTGATGACCGACATGCTCGATGTGATTCATGTATGCCTGTCCCCATGGGTTAAGCGCCGCTTTGGGTTCACGACTAGCCATGTCGGCCGGGTTCTTTGTCATGTGGATGCTAGCGACACTATCATATCGTGAGCCAAAAGGCGCCAAGCGGTCCCGGGCCATGGTAAGGCGACACCGTGGAATACCGTGCGTGAGGCCGCAAAGTGATATGAGGTGTTACCGGCTAGGTCGATGTGACTTGGAATCGGGGTCTGACAGCGTTGGCATCGAGCGAGGGCTTCACTGTAGGTTCGCTAAGCCAAACTGGTCGATGTTGAGTCTATAAATGCTTTAGTTATATGTAGGGAATTGATTGTGGGAGGGAACGTAAGGCTCTTTTACTTCTTTACCTTATGCCCTCGATCCGAGTCATCCTCTTCTCATTCTACGTGGGTATAGGACTAGGCTCTCTTCTCTCTATCGAGGTTCACGTGTTACTAATCCGTAGTAACTTATAGGATTGTTGGTTACATCCTCGCCAGTTTCTACTACTTTTTAGTATGCTATCAGTTGAACCAGAACCTTGATATGATGTTGTTGAGTGGCTTTGCAATCTGATTATGAATGTCTCAAATCTGTTTTGAGCATTTACAGATGTTATGCTGCCCGATTTTCCTAGAAATTCTAATGTCTTTGCATTGTGGCTGTGCTTTCGGATGGCCACCGTCCCCGTAACCAAGTGATTAAATCGACCCATTGCATTGATGTGTGTGGTCACACGGCAATGTTAGTTCGGTGATGGTCGAGACCGTTACCGATGGTATCCGAATATACCGTCGAGGAGCAGTTTAGAGATTTTAATCAAAGCCAATATCGTGCACGGTCGGGATATATCCATCTTATCCCGACTCTTGAACCGCTCCACTGTTCTTATGGACTTGGGATCACTATTGGGATGTCCGTGCAAGATGCAGCCTATTCAATGATGACTATTATTCGAGCGAGAACTGCCTTGCTGCAACACCGATTTCCGCTACATGCCAAGACCCCTCCACAGGCGCATGGTTACCTTCGAGGTATGTACAGCGATGCATCCCATGAGGACTCACTTCTTCGCACCACTACGGAGATCTTTGGAAGACAAGGACCGTGAAAACCGGGCCTTGCGTATGGAGCTCTTTAATGCCCGTTCGATCATCACCACTCTAACTCGGTTTGCACTGCCGTGCAAGCGGATACATGGACATGAGGGACTTGTACCTGTGCGGGCTGGTCTGCCAGACTTTATGGAGTGGCGAGGTAGGAGGCATCACTCCTCCTCGTGGACCTCGTCTGCCGCTTTGTTGGACCACGGCCACATCCGAGTCCCTATGGTCCGCAAGCTCCACAGGATCGTCTTTTTCCGGATGATCATGTTCCACTTCAGGGCTTGGGTGGTGACTTCTATGAGGACTACTACGGAGCTGTCTGAGTTAGTAGTAGTATCCCTAGTATTGTAATAGTTGTATTTCCACCGTCTTGCGTGACTTGTGGAATATGACTTAGTGTGTGTCATTCCGGAAGTGTAGAAAAATAATGTATAGGAGTTGGAATGCTTCCGATGAGATGTAACGCCTTTCACTATAGTTGTACTCCGTCGGGCTTGTACTAAACTATGAATGGTGTGTATGACCGTTGGTATATATATGGCAGTTTTTAAACTACCATGTCATACGGATGAACATCTCTGCATTCCGCGTTATCCATTACATTCCTCACTTCCTTGCTAAATTCTGCCATCCTGGTTTAAACCATTGTTTTGTTTCCTAGGATGGTCAACACCCGCAACAATCCTGCTGCTCCGGAGCAGGGAGAAGCCAGCGCAGCTAGGAATGTAAATCTGCCTCAACCGCCATCTTTGGCGAGGTTATGTTGGGCGGAACGCAACAAGCATGAGACCAATCGCTTCTCGGGCGGATTGAGCAAAACACCGCCGCCAGCCAAGAAATGATCTGGTGTCACTCAATGACTTTGTCAAGATGTATCCACGAAGTTCAAGTATTCCGTTGAGCCTCTCGGCGGATGATTGACTTCGCAGCATCACACAAGCTACGTTACGCTAGCGTGGCTGAAGCTGATAAAGTTACCTTTGCCGCCTATCACCTCGAAGGCCCCGCTAGCCTTTGGTGGGAGAATTATGAGGCTATCGTCCGGTTGGACAAATTACTACTTGGGCTGAATTCAGTGCCGCTTTCGTGAGCATCACATCCGGAAGGTCTCATGGATCGTAAGAGGAGGAGTTCGCAACTTCACCGAGGTAGGTTGACTATGGATACTTACGGCCGTGAGTTTGGGAATCTAGCACGTTATGCTCTGAAGAGGTTTCTACCAACGCCAAGAAGGCAAGGTTCCGCAGGGACTTAGCCCGAGCTTCGCCGTGATCTTCGTCTGCGAGTGCACTTCCTTTCGAAGTTAGTCAACAAGGCTATCGGTCTGGCCGGCGGTCGACTTTGAGGCTTCACGCAAGCACTCCGTGACTACGGTTCTTCATCCGCTCTGGATCTCGAAGCGCGGGTTTGGATTCAAATCTGCTCTACCACCGGGTTCATTCCGAGGCCATCCTTTGAGGCGCCTCGCCCCAACCAGCAGTATGTGTTGCCCAAGACTTATGGAGGCCCGCTGCTAATGCTGCTCCACGCCCCAATATGATAACTTGCTTCAAGTGTGGAGAGACGGGCCACTACATCCGTGAGTGTCCCAGAACAACCCGGTCGGATCGGAAGAATCATTGGCCGTGGTAAGCCAGCGGAAAGGTGCTCTATGCTAAACCAGCCACCCTTGCTCGTGGCCATGTCAACTATGTTTCAGCCGAGGAAACCTATGAGGATCCCAACGTCGTTCTCGATGCGCTCCTTGTTAATTGTCATCCGACAAGCTGTTCTTTTGATCTTGGAGCATCTCATTCATTTATTTAAGAGCTATGCTCGTTTGCACAACACCACATTCGTGACATGCACACCTCCATGGAAATTCAGACCCTTTGGTTCTAGATGGCAAACCTCTAGAATAAGTCATGGGAATGAAATTCTTGTCGACAGATTAGTCTTTCTTGCTTCTCTAATAGCTCTCAAGTCCTCGGACATAAACATCATCTTGGGTATGGACTGGATGTCAGCCCATTACGCTAAGATTGATTGCTCTACTAGAACTGTTCAACTCACCAATCCTTCGGGCAAGACAGTTAATGTTTTAACCCGAGTGTCGAAGCGCCAGCTTTACTCCTTAAATGCCAACCCCCTTCCAGACCTCAAAGATATTCCGGTAGTCCGTGATTTTCCGGATGTCTTTCCAGAAGAACTGCCAGGTGTTCCACCTGACAGGGATGTCGAGTTCGTGATAGATCTTGTTCCCGGAACCGTACCAATTTCTAGAAGACTCCTTGCAAAAGGGTTTCATCCGTCCTAGTTCATCTCCATGGGCTTGCCCCGTCCTCTTTGTCAAGAAGAAGGATGGAACGGATCGGATGGTTGTGGATTACCGACCTGTCAATTTGGTCACTATTAAGAACAAGTATCCGCTCCCGGGATCAACGATCTGTATGATCAGCTCGCTGGATCCTCGATCTTTTCAAAGATGGATTTGAGGTTGGGCTACCATCAAATCAAAATCAAGAACGGGACATTCCTAAACGGCCTTTGTTACTCGTTATGGCCAATCTGAGTACACCGTCATGTCCTTCGGATTAACCAATGCTCCAGCCACCTTCTCTCGGTTAATGAACTCAATCTTCATGGAGTATTTGGATAAATTAGTAGTGGTATACCTCGATGATATACTCATCTACTCCAAGAATGAGGAAGAACATGCCGAACATCTAAGGCTAGTATTGATGAAACTTCGAGAGCATCACCTTTATGCCAAATTCTCTAAGTGTGAATTCTGGTTACCAAAAGTGACCTATCTAGGCCATGTAATCTCTGGTAAGGGCATTGCTGTCAATCCCGAAGCGAGTTCAAGCCGTCCTTGATCGACTCCACCTGAATCGGTCAAGCAAGTTCGAGTTTCCTCGGTTTAGCGAGCTATTGCCGCCGCTTCATCGAGAATTTCTCTAAAGTTGCTAAACCTCTAACTGAACTCCTCAAGAAAGATAAGAAGTTCGAATGGGCCATAAAGTGCGAGTTCAGCTTTCGAGAACTGAAAAGGCGCGACATCTGCTCCGTGCTTGTTCCACCAGATTTTTCTAAGGACTTTATTATCTATTGCGGCGCCTCGCGACAAGGACTAGGTTGCATACTCATGCAAGATCGTCATGTGATTGCCTACGCTTCTCGACGATTCGTCCACATGAGGATAACTATCCCACACGATCTAGAGCTTGCAGCGATGGTCCATGCACTAAAAACCTGGCGACATTACCTTCTTGGTAATCGTTATGAAATTTACACCGATCACCAAAGTCTGAAATATATCTTCACCCAACCGGATTTGAATCTCAAGCAAAGGCGTTGGGTCGATTGATTACAGATTACGACTTAGGAATATCTTACACCCTGTGCAAAGCCAATGTCATGGTCGGCGACTAAGTCGCAAATCTTATTGTAACAATCTGATGTTACAACAAAGTCAACCATTTCTCCATGAGGAATTTCGTAAGCTTAACCTTCACATTGTTCCTCGAGGATTCCTTTCCACCCTGGTGGCGAAACCCAACCTTACGTATCGAATCATAGCTGCTCACCAGTATGATAGGGAAATATCTCGGATCAAGGAGAACATTGCTAGCGGAGCTGCTAAGTGTTTCTCCATAGATGAGCAGTGTTGTCTTCTTTGAGAACCGCTTGGTGGTTCCCAAGAAACAACAGCTACGACAACCGATCCTTAAGGAAGCTCATGACTCTCCTCTCACCATTCATCCGGTAGTACTAAAATGTATCAAGACCTCGCCAGAGGTTTTGGTGGACTAGGATGAAGAGAGAAACGCTCAATACATTGCTAACTGCGACGTTTGTCGTCGAGTGAAAGCAGAGCATCAACGGCCTGCTGGTACCCTTCAACCTTTGGCTATTCCCGAATGGAAATGGGATAAAATCGGTATGGATTTCATTACCGGGTTTCCCAGGACCAAGAGAGGGAATAATGCTATCTTCGTTGTCGTCGATCGTCTTTCCAAAGTAGCTCACTTCCTACCCGTTCATGAGAGTATAACCGCTAGCCAGCTAGCTGATTTGTACATCTCTCGAATAGTGTCTCTTCATGGTGTTCCATTGGAGATTAACTCAGACCGTGGAAGTCTCTTCACCTCTCGATTTTGGGAAAGTTTCCAAAATGCTATGGGAACTCGTCTCTCCTTTAGCACCGCCTTCCATCCTCAATCAAGTGGTCAAGTAGAGCGAGTCAATCAAATCCTAGAGGATATGCTTGAGCTTCACATCTCTTTCGGCATGAATTGGGAGAAATGCCTTCCATTAGCGAGTTAAGCTTATAACAATAGTTATCAAGCTAGCTTGGGCAAAGCTCCTTTCAAGTTCTTTATGGACGGAAATGTCGAACGCCTCTTAACGGGTCGAAACCGGGAGAGACAACTCTTTGGCCGGATATGATTCAGGAAGCGAAGAGCAGGTTCGCGTTATTCGTGAGAAATTGAAAACAGCCCAATCTCGTCAAAAGAGCCAATATGACCGCAAGCATAAGCCTATGGCTTATGAAATTGGCGAAGGCTTACCTTGGGTTACTCCTTTGAAGGAACCCATCGATTCGGTATCAAAGGCAAGTTGGCCCCTCGTTACATTGGACCCTTTCGCATTCTTGCCAAGCGAGGAGAAGTTGCCTACCAATTGGAACTACCCCGCATCTTTCGAGTCCATGATGTCTTCCACGTTTCCCAACTCAGCGTTGCTTCTGGATCCTATCCGTGGAGTGGACCACTAAACGCTTGATCTCCAAGATAACCTCACCTATCGAGAATATCCGTTCATTCTTGATCAAGCCGAGCGTACCACTCGGCGTCGAATATCAAGTTTCTAAAGGTTCAATGGTCAAACCATTCCGAGCAAGAAGCAACTTGGGAAAGGGAGGATCGTCTTCGACTTGAGTATCCCACCTTTTTCATAGCGGATCCTAAATCTCGGGGCGAGATTCTTTTGAGTGGGGTGAGTTGTCACATCCTAGCTAGTCCATGCATTAGTGTGTGCATCATGTTTAACTTTCATCGAAATTTGAAATGGGAAGACAGAACCCCGTAACCCTTTTGAATCCAACTAGGGTTTACTAAAATTATTTTCAATGAACCTGAAATGCCCTTCTAAAATGCTCATCACCTTTGCTTTGGTTCAGCCTCTGCCAAAAGTGGTGCACAATTTTCTAGGTCATCCTAAGGTTGCTGAATTAAATCATAAGTATTTGAATTTGGGCATTTAAATTATATAAAATATTTCAAATGCCCAAATATTCCCAAACTAAAATGTTTCATGTTGGAAATATTCCAACTAAGGACCTGGTGCAGTTTGGTGAATTTTGGAGATGTTTAAGTATTTTTAAAAAGTCCACAAAGTTACAGAAAATTAGAAAAAGAAAACAAAATGGAAAACCTTACATGGCGCCACCCAACCGCCCACTGCCCCAGCCCAGCTGCAGCCAATGCAGCCAAGCTTGCTTGGCTTGCAGCAGCAGCAGTGCTCGGCGGCGAGCACCGCATGCATGCCACGCACTGGCCGCCGCCTCGCTTCTCTCACCGAGCTGCCGACGTGGAACATGTCCATTCTTTCCCCGAGCCCCCGACATCTCTCTTCCTCCCGGCTCCTCCCCTCGCTCCCCGCCATGGCCGACGCCACCAGCAGCCACGCCCGTCGCCGTGGTCGCGCTCCCGTCGTCCGTGCTCCTCCCGTCGTGTCTAGGAGCTCCGCCGCCCTCCTCTTCGTCGAGCTAGCCGAGCCCGAGTGCTCGCGTGGCCGAGGCCTCTGCACCAACCTCGCCCGACCCCGCCGTCGCCGGAGATCCCCTTCAACGCCGCCGTCGCATCAGCCCGTCCCCGACTGCACCGAGTGCTTCCCCGAGTGCCTCGTGAGCCTAGCTATCTCCCCCTCCTTTCCTTTCTTGCTCCCGAGCTATGTAGCAACCGCACGGAGCTCACCTGCACGCACCGCCGCGGAGCTCGTCGCCGACGTGCTCCCGGCCATCCACCGGCCACCTCTTGGTGTCCATCATGCTCACCACATCACGTAGGGCCTAACCCACTACCTCTCGCACCTCACCGCACACCGTAGCCCCAAGTTCGTCCTCGCCCGAACTCCGGCGGCCGCCTAGGTCGTCGCCGGCGCCGATTCCGGCCATCCCGACCCCAACTAACACCACCAAGAGCTGCGGCTTGCTCCCAGCTATCCATAGACACCCTCTGCGGCTCATTTGGTTGCCGAAATGACCAAAACCACTTCCGCCGCCGCGTCTGGCTCGCCGCCGGCTAAACGCCGGTGTAGTTAGCGCTGACCTTGACCACGGGTGGGCCCTGGTTGACTCTCCTGGGTCAATGACAGGTGGGGCCCAGCCCTGTTAACTAATCAGGTTTAGTTTTAATTAATTTTTAGCTAAACTAATTACACTGACACCGGGACCCACCAGTCAGGTTTGACCTGGACGTCCCCGTTGACTATGACATCACCACGACGCATTCTTGACGATGGAAATGAATTCTCGAATTATTCTATTATAGGAAATTCGAATATAGTTCAAACTTCAAAATTCATAGAAATTAATCTGTAACTCCAAATGCAAAGATTTATATATGAAAAATGATCAGAAAAATCCATTCTATCCATTGGTACAGGTTTCATGCATGATAGAACAAGTTAACCTTGCTGTTTAAGCAGAATAAGATATTACACCTTTATGGCTATGTTAAATGAGCTAGCATTTGAATCTTTGATTCAAATGAGTTCATCCTAATTGTTCCAGCTTGCATTAGGCCAACACACATTCATATTGCCATGTCATAGCATGCATCATATTGTTGCATATTGCCATGTGTGTTTATTTTCGGTGTGTCTTTCGTGATAGGTTACGCCTCGAGGATAATCCGAATATCCGTCTCAAGGGCGATATCCTACCACCACTCCATCGGGAAAGCAACCCATTGATCATTCGATACAAACCCATGTTCTCGCTTCGCTCTTGTTTATCGCATTAAGACAACGCGATTCAAACTGTTGTGTGCTGTGGTAGTTGAACCCACTTCCTTTGCATGACTGTCATTGCCACAAGTAACTAGATGAAACCCACTAGTATGTGTAGGAGTTGATTGAGCCATGTTTGTGATTCCTACCATGCTATGCTTGCTATGCTTAGAGTTGTGTCAGTCGGCTCATCGGGATGATGAACTGGAGTGAAAGGTTGTGTCGGGTTCGAGAGTGAAAGTGTTGAACACGTTTTGGTAAAGGTATCGATGAGAGGCCATGTAGGAGTACATGGTGGGTTGTTTCATTGAAGCCGTCCCTAGGCCTGAGATCTGTGTGTGTGATTTAAGACTTAGCTACTACCACGCATTGGGATCCTTAATTGACCCTCTCGACTTATTAACCACTCTTGTCCTCAGTCCGGGAGTTGCAAGTAGTTTCTAGTGTTTGTAGCATCTTTGGGGGCCGCATAGCGCTGACCTTAGGGGTGGGTTGTGTTGCGGTAGGCACGTGGCCCAGTGTACCGATTCGCCCGTTTGGTGTCTCGAGAACCCTGCACACATCGTTCGGGGCTGTATGGGAAACCTCGGCCGGACTCCCTGCGGATGGAACCGAATAGGAGATAAACCTGACTCGGGACTCGTGTGTTTAGTCGGTCGTGGCCGACACCCACGTTGGGCTTCCGCTTGAAGGTTGCCGAGTACATGTCGTGTAAACGGCGGTAAGTGGTGAGAGCGTGTGTGAAGAAGTACACCCCTGCAGGGTATAAACTATTCGAATAGCGCGTCCATGATAAAGGACTACTTGGTCACCTATACAGTTCATAGACAAGTAAATGGATACTACTAAAAGCCTCAAGATAAGTGTGAGTGCCGCGGATGGCCCTCTCGTGGGTTGACGAGAGAGGATCCACGGTGGAGTATTGTGATGGTGATTAGTGGACTCGTGTGCGACAAATGCTTTTCAAGTGGTGTCATGTAGGATAGCTTAGCCAAGAGTCAAAGCTGGCTTGTTGCAAATAACTCCACCACCTTCTTGAGAATGTGCATGTATGATAGGATTCTGTTGTAAGACTTCTGAGTACCTCCGTACTCATGTTTGTTAATTAATGTTTTCAGGCGACAACACTGCCCCTCCGATGGGTTTTATGTAGACCTTGACATCGGCAGGTGAACTAGCCACCGGTGGTGATCCAAGGCTTGTGAAGGGCCACTTGTAGATAGAAGGGCTTCAACAAGCTTTCTTTCTTTTTAGAGTCTGTACTCGAGACTAGTTTGCTTCCATATGTGCTTGTATGTTTGTATGACTTGAGTGTTGGGTCATGTGACCCCTACCGTATGGATATGTTATGTATGGCTCCTCGGGCCTCTTAAATAAAGTACTTTGAGTTGTAGAGTTTTGTTGTGATGCCATGTTGTATGTACTCATATCGGGCATATTATGTGTATGATTGAAATGCTTGGTATGAGTGGGATCCGACAAACTAGTTGTTTATCCTTGGCAGCCTCTCATATGGGGAAATGTAGTCTCGTGCTTCGGCGATAGTAGTCCGCTACAGCCCGGTTCACGGAGTCGTGCTAGCCCAAAGACTACTGCTTGGACACTTGATCGGCCGGCATGTGTTTCACCGTTCCTATGTCTGTCCCGGGGAAATGTCACGCGTGATATTCGAGTCCCGCCTAACTCTGCTACAGCCGGGATACGAGTCCTGTTAGCCAGTGCTACAGCCCGAATTCATACGTTGATGACCGACATGCTCGATGTGATTCATGTATGCCTGTCCCCATGGGTTAGCGCCGCTTTGGGTTCACGACTAGCCATGTCGGCCGGGTTCTTTGTCATGTGGATGCTAGCGACACTATCATATACGTGAGCCAAAAGGCTAAGCGGTCCCGGCCATGGTAAGGCGACACCGTGGGAATACCGTCGTGAGGCCGCAAAGTGATATGAGGTGTTACCGGCTAGGTCGATGTGACTTGGAATCGGGTCCCGACAGCGTTGGCATCGAGCGAGGGCTGCTGTAGGTTCGCTAAGCCAAAGCTGGTCGATGTTGAGTCTAGAAATGCTTTAGTTATATGTAGGGGAATTGATTGTGGGAGGGAACGTAAGGCTCTTTTTTACTTCTTTACCTTATGCCCTCTGATCTAAGTCATCCTCTTCTCATTCTACGTGGGTATAGGACTAGGCTCTCTTCTCTCTATCAGGTTCATGTGTTACTAATCCGTAGTAACTTATAGGATTGTTGGTTACATCCACAGTTCAGTTTCTACTACTTTTTAGTATGCTATTAGTTGAACCAGAACCTTGATTTGATGTTGTTGAGTGGCTTTGCAATCTGATTATGAATGTCTCAAATCTGTTTTTGAGCATTTACAGATGTTATGCTGCCCAATTTTCCCTAGAAATTCTAATGTCTTTGCATTGTGGCTGTGCTTTCAGATGGCCACCGTCCCGTAACCAAGTGATTCGTCGACCCGTTGCATTGATGTGTGTGGTCACACGGCAATGTTGGTTCGGTGATGGTCGAGACCGTTACCGATGGTATCCCTAATATACCGCCGAGGAGCAGTTTAGAGATTTTAATCAAAGCCAATATCGTACGGGTCAGGATATATCCATCTTATCCCGAGCTACTAAA
>JAHIAM010005505.1:0-38403 GCA_021605205.1 Aegilops longissima | reverse complement strand
AATATGCTATTTTATGTTATTTACGAGACTAACTATTAACCTAGAGCCCAGTGCCAGTTTCTGTTTTTTCCTTGTTTTTGAATTTTACAGAAAATGAATATCAAACGGAGTCCAAATGGAATAAAAATTTCGCGATGATTTTTCTTGGACCAGAAGACACACGTAGGAGTTGGAGAGGAAGTCAGAAGAGTCCCGAGAACTCCACAAGCCCTCGAGTAGCGCCCTTGCTTGTGGGCCCAGAGTCCTCAACCTAATTCTTGGCCTACAAATTCAAAAATATTCCCAAACGACCGGAAGCGTCGGCCAAAATACTTTTTCGCCGCCGTAACCTTCTGTACCTGTGAGATCCCATCTTGGGGCCTTTTAGGCATCTGACGGAGGATTCGATCATGGAGGCTTCTACATCAACTCTATTGCCCTTCCGATGAAGCGTGCGTGGTTACCTCGAGACCCACGGGTCCATAGCTAGTAGCTAGTGTTGGGGAGCAGCGGTAATTTCAAAAAAATTCATACGCTTTACATAAGATCCATCTAGGTGATGCATAACAACAAGAGGGAGAGTGTTGTCTCGTACCCTCGTAGACCAAAAGCGAGGCGTTATGACAACGCAGTTGATGTAGTCGTATGTCTTCATGATCCGACCGATCCTAGTGCCGAAAGTATGGCACCTCCGCGATCTGCTGCGTTCAGCTCGGTGACATCTCGCGAACTCTAGATCCAGCTGAGTTCGAGGAGAGCTTTAATCGACCGCGATGGCGTGATGGCGGTGATGATGAAGTTACCGATGGAGGGATTCGCATAAGCACTAGCGATATGACCGAGGTGGAAATCTATGGAGGGGACGCACATGGCTAAACAATCAACTTGTGTGTCTATGGGGTGCCCCACAGAGGAAATATGCCCTAGAGGCAATAATAAAGTTATTATTTATTTCCTTATATCATGATAAATATTTATTATTCATGCTAGAATTGTATTAACGGAAACATGATACATGTGTGAATACCTAGACAAGCAGTGTCACTAGTATGCCTCTACTTGACTAGCTCGTTGAACAAAAGATGGTTATGTTTCCTAGGCATAGACATGAGTTGTCATTTGATTAACGGGATCACATCATTAGGAGAATGATGTGATTGACAACCGATACATTATCTTAGCACTTGATCGTTTAGTATGTTGCTATTGCTTTCTTCACGACTTATACATGTTCCTATGACTATGAGATTATGCAACTCCGTTTACTGGGAGGAACACTTTGTGTGCTACCAAGCGTCACAACATAACTGGGTGATAATAAAGGTTCTCTGGTGTCTCCAAAGGTACTTGTTGAGTTGGCGTATTCGAGATTAGGATTTGTCCTCCGATTGTGGGAGAGGTATCTTTAGGCCCTTTCGGTAATACACATCACTATAAGCCTTGCAAGCATTGTGACTAATGAGTTAGTTGCGGGATGATGTATTCTGGAGCGAGTAAAAGACTTGTCGATAGCAGATTGAACTAAGTATTGGGATACCGGCGATCGAACCTCGGGCAAGTAACATACCGATGAAAAAGGGAACAACGTATGTTGTTATGTGGTTTGACCGATAAAGATCTTCGTAGACTATGTAGAGCCAATATGAGCATCAGGTTCCTCTATTGGTTATTGACGGGCGTGTTTCGGTCATGTCTACATAGTTCTCGAACCCGTAGGGTCCCTTGCAACAAAGTTCGGTGACTATCGGTATTATGAGTTTTGTGTTTTGATGTACGAAGGTAGTTAGTCTCGGATATGATCACGGACATGGCGAGGAGTCTCGAAATGGTCGAGATGTAAAGATCGATATATTGTATGCGACTATGTTTGGACACGGAAGGGTTCGGGAGGTTTCGGGCATATCTTAGAGTCTTGAGGGTTCTGGAACCCCGGGGAGTTAGTGGGCCTCATGGGCCTTAGTGGGAGAAGAGGAGGCGGCGGGGGGCAGCCCGCCCCTACCCTCTAGTCCGAATTGGACAAGGAGGCGGCGCGCCCCCTTTCCTTCTTTCCCTCCCTTCCTTCCTTCTCCTACTCCTACTTGGAAGGGGAGTCCTACTCGGTGGGAGTAGGACTCCTCATGGGTCGCGCCTAGGGAGGCGGCCTCCTCCCCTCCTCCACTCCTTTATATCTGGGGAGGGGCACCTTGGAGACACAACAATTGATCATTGATCCCTTAGCCGTGTGCGGTGCCCCCTCCACCATAATCCACCTCGATAATATCGTGGCGATGCTTGGCGAAGCCCTCGTTGAGTAGCATCATCATCACCATCATCACGCCGTCGTGCTGACAAAACTCTCCGGTGAAGCTTTGCTGGATCGAAGCTCGCGGGATGTCATCGAGTTGAACATGTGCTGAACTTGGAGGTGCCGTGCGTTGATGCTTGTCGAGAGAAGCTGATCGTGTCCCACGAGCACCTCTGGGACCTGGGTCCCTTGTGGTTCGGAGGGCGGAGGTTACACAAAGAGCGGATCGGCGATGCACAGCGGATTACCCACCGGAGCTCTCCGGGAGATAATACTCCTCTGCTGCTTTGTGGATTATCTTGTGTTCTTGCTAGGGAGCAATGGGAGCTACAAGACCTAGCTTTGAGTGTGGTTTCGTATGAATGTGACGAACTAAGCGGAGCTGGCCCGAACCAAGCCGAACCCTTTCTCGTTGCCCTTGGGCCTCCTTTTATAGGCACAAGGGGTCACCACATGTGGCAAGTAGACAAAGGGTATAATGGTAAAAACATAGGTTGGTACATCGCTTTGTACAGGTGTCAGATAATCTATACCTAACTCGGCGGCAAGGGACAAGAGTCATCAATGCCCGTCTCGATCGCCCGAAACGATTATGTGAGGGACCGTCAAGTCGCGCTCCGTTTGCCACGATGGTAGCTTGTCGGTAGCCGCTTATCGCTACTCCCGCTGGCTGCACAGCCGTCGACCAGCGTGCTTAGGAGAGCCCGTGGTGACACGTTGGCGGGTGAGCTGGGCGGAGATGAAGAGGTCGCCCGCCCGGCAAAGCGCCTTGCAGCGGCGGGAACAGTCGGCAGGGGCTCGGCGCCCGCCAAGCCTTCTGGCAAGCTCCTCTTGCGGGGCCTTGTTCCTTGCGCATACTGAGTGGCCTTCCGCAAGCTCCTCTTGCAGGGTCTTGACTACTTTGTTCTTGAATGGCTCCAAAGGAGGCGGCTGAGACTATGGCGGTCATCGAGGCCAGCCCTGCCGTGGGGCGCTGCTGCCCCATCCATGCGAGTTCGAGGTACTAGGGTGCCCCTACTCTAATACAGCGGCAGAGCCCGGGCTGGGCCACACTGCAGCGTAAGCTCTGTTGGGCGGGCCCAAAATAGTGCTGCAGGCACCGCGTGGTCTTGATTACGCCGTTATTTGCCTTGGACCCACCACGTCTCCCACAGCAGCCGCCCGGACGTGGCGTCGTGGGGAGATCGTGGGGCTTTATTTAATGGGAAAAATCGGACGCCCGTCCCTCTCCTTTATAAGCGGGGAACGGGGCGGGGCGCCCTTGCCCTTGCTGTCACATGGAAACCCGTCGCTTTCCCTTTCTTCTCGAGCCAAAGGAAGCGGCGCTCCGCCCCTCCATTGCCACGGTGCCACCGCCCGTCGGTTTCATCCACCACGACTCCCTATGGCTCGAAGGCCGATAAGGAAAATCGTGAAATCATGCCGGTAGCGGCGGCTGGGCCTTCTGGAAGGCGGGCCCTCTTGATCGCTTTGCTCAGCGGAAGGAGCTGCGGGAGCTGTACTACCTCTTACAGTGGCGGTGACCCGGGCGCATCAGCGCCGAGGTCATCTCGCCCCGCCACATCTGCTAAGGTCTCCATGGTACCCCTTCTTGGCGATTTTCTTACAGTGCGGGCTCTGCCCACTTCTTTTCTAATTCTTTGTGATGTCATGAACACATATGGCCTCCGCCTCCTTGACTTCACCCCAGCGCCATCCTTACCATGGCGTTTCGCACATCTCTGCGAGAACTTTGTCGGGAGTCCACCCAAACGCCGCACTCTTCGCCACTACTTCTCACCCAGCGTAGAGAGAGGAGAGCAGCTTCTTGGAGGTTGCATGGACCTCTAGGATCGGCAAGAAGGCGTATCTTGACGGAGGATTTGCGACAAGTGGGAGGAGTGGAGGCTGGTGGTGCTGGATCTTAGAGGAGGAGCCCTGACCTTTTACTGCCTGCATAAGACCCCCATAGTTGCGACAGCATTGGAGCAACTTGGCGCGGAGGGCGACAAGTTGAAGATTCTGCGACTAGGATTTTGCGTCTCCGACAAGCGGGGCTTACCGTAGGAGCGGTTGGCGCGGACTTCCTTCGCCGCCGCATTGCGCCCTTGCGGGAGAAAGGAGGCCTGCTTGGAATTCGAGCGGCGGATATCATGAGGCTGCGCCCAGTCTGAATTGGAATTTCACTACCACAGGCTTGGCGGCATCTGCGGGGCTGTTCAAGCACGAGCGAATAACCTGGATGGTGCATGTTGCCGAGGGAGTTGTGCCTTGTGCAACAACTTCGTCGCTGATAGCATCCAGCGATAATGCCGTTGTCACGATTCCCATGGGATCGTTCAACAGCGAGAACCCGCCCGATGACATAGTGCAGCAGTTCTTGACAACTTGGTTGAAGTGCCGATCCGGCGCCCGGCGAGAAGAAGCGGCTCACCGCTGACACCACTGCTCGGAGATGGCGCGCGCACCACAAGGTTGGAGGAGGCTGCGAGGCCGCTGCCCGGCGCGTTTGGGTTCAGCTCGAGGAGGCGAGAGGGCGGCGGCAAGCCTTGCCGACCAAGAAGAGTTCGTCGGTGAGGAGGAAGCGGACCAAGCCCGACAACGACCCAAGTGAGCCTGCGAGGCGCCTCTCCTCCGCCGTCAAGTAGCTTGCCACAGGAGGAGCTTGCTGCCCGCCAAGGAGGCGTCTCGGAAGGCCGGAGAAGTGGCGGGAGGCATCTGGTCAACAACCCCTCCTACGCCCGCCAGCGCTCCACGCGGCAAATCTCGTGCATGCAGAGGCGCCTCATTCCGCCAGCGGCAGGCGCGAGGCCTTCGGTCGCGGCCCTGCACCGCCAAGCGTCGGAGGAGTCTTCTCCCCCAATCCGTCGGCGCGGAGCAGAGTTTGATCTCTCCGCCCTCGGCTCAGGAAGAAGAGGAAGAGTAAGATCTTGTCGCTGCTATTTGTAATCTCCCAATTTATTGCTTTATCTTATTATCATTTGGTTCCCTCTGAACTTTCTTCTTGAGACGTTGGCTCGAGAGGCGCGAAGAGGCCAAGGCAGCGGTGGTTGTCGTCTCGGATGACTCCCAGCAGCAGCAGGGGCACGTCGAGACTCCTTGCGGATCGGCAACCCTTCATGAGCAGCCCCAGCTGGCCCAGCGTAAGTATCGGTATGCTTCTACGTGGTTAAGCGGCAGGGTGCTTTTCCGTTCTTGATATCTGGTTTGTTGGATTTCGTAGGGCAGAGCAGCCACATCGTGGAGCACGGAGGTTACCCGAGTCCAGCCTCATCGGGGAGGCCGGAGGTCCTCCAGAAATCTGCTTGCTTCAACTTCGCCACCAAGGAGAATTCTCCGCCAAGGGCGCTCTCGGCAAGGAGGCTTCTCCGACAAGGGAGCTTCCCGACAAGGGCTGGCGCCCGGCGACCCTCGGTGGTGGAGACGCTGACCCACAGACCCCAGCAGGTAATCTTCTTGTTTGATTGTTTCCCTTGGGTTCTTTTCTTCCGTTTTCTCTTTCGAATATCTGCTTGATTTGTGCTTTCTTCTTGACCATCGAGATCCATCTGCGGAGATCCGATGGAAACCGAGGCTGCCGGCGAGGAAGGCTTCGGCGACAATGTCGTCGCCGCCAACATGGAGGAGGAGGCTGCGCATGACAGCCCTTGTGCCGAGGAAGGCTACCGAGCTGGCGGCCTTGAAGGCTGGGGAGAATCTGGCGTCCCTGGCGGCCCGGAGGCCGCAGGAGGCGCCAGGCGCTGCACCGACCGCCGATCCCCGCCACCGATGCCGCACCAGGACTCGAGGCCCAGCCAGCGCCTACAAAGCCGGCGAGGTGTCTTCATCAAGCTCCCATGGGCATCAAGCTCCAGGGCACCGGCGAAGGAGACCTTCGATCGGAACTACTTGCCTCCGCCCGGGCTGTCGCTGGTTGATGCCCGAGCAGCAGCGATGGTGAGCTGAGGAGCAGCAACTAAGGAGGTTGCTATCGCTCTACCGCCCGCCAAAATAAGCTGGAGTCGAGGCGCTTATCGCGGCGGGGAACTGATTTAGAGAGCGTCTGGAAGAGCTCCGATCGCCAACAAAGACTCTCCGGGATATAAGCGGGTAGCGTGAGCAGCTGCTGAGGCGCCGCAGCCTTCATCTTGGAGAAGGCGCGAGTCGAAGAAGCAGCGAGGCTTGCCAGCGAGCTTCTGCTGAGAAGGTGAGTGGCGCGCGGAAGATCAACCTCGACAGCTTTGAGGAAGATCTCGCATGTGAGCAAGCGATTATGAGCCACCGGGAGGCAAAGGATCTTTGCTGCGGCTGCGGAGGCCGCCAAGAGGAGTGGAGGCGGGTGGCTCGGTGGAGTCCACCCTCGAGAAGAATGCCGAGGAGGTCGCCGGGTTGAAGCCTTGGCGTGAGAAGGGCAACACACCCTCGGCGAGCTACAAAGTCGTTTCTTGAGAAGATCAAAAGCTCGGCGCCGCCAAGGACTCAAAGGCGGATCTGGAGCTGAAATTGACCACCTTAGCGGAGGCGTTGAAGCAGGCGCCAAGGAGGCGAAGCAGGCCTCTTGGAAAAGATCAAAGGCCAGGGAGTTCTTTGTCGAATCTGTGACCGCCCGAATAATCTTGGGACAGCATAATGCATTGGACGAGAAGGTCTCGTGGACACGCCGCCGGCATCCATAATGAGCTGATGGAGTTGGGGATGGCGGATCTTGGATATTCCACCGCGAGAACCTCCAACCGGCGTCAAGCTCAGCCTATTCTTCAAAAGGCGTGTTGGCGGGTATCCAGCGGCTCGGGGACGAGTTCGAAGCAAGCTGGCGGAGAATCCGCCATGAAATCTGTGCCGAGGCTCTCCGAAGGTGTTGATGAAGGTGGCCTTCCGCAGCGGTGAAAGCGCCCTCGATGCGGCTATATCTCCCGTGGCGAAGCACGACTTAGAGCATAACGCATTGAAAGCAATGTCATAAGTGAGGTAATCTTCACACAACCCATGTAATACATAAGGAAAAGAGATACATAGTTGGCTTACAATCGCCACTTCACACAATACATGAGTAAAACAATACATCATCTGAGATACAATCAAGGTCGACTACGGAACCAAAACAAAAGACTACCCCAAATGCTACAGATCCCGATCGACCCATTGAGCTCCCTCTTGATCAGCTGAAGCGAAACAACACAAGAACAAGATCTTCATCAAGCTCCTCCTTGAGCTCGGTGCATCACACCTGCGGTTTAATCGGTACACAAACTGGTTTTGGAAGTATCGTGAGTCAGGGACTCAGCAATCTCACACCGAGATCAAGACTATTTAAGCTTAAAGGTAGGACAGGGTAGTGAGGTGGAGCTGCAACAGCGACTAGCATATCTGGTGGCTAACATACATAAAAAAGAAGCGAGAAGAGAAGGCAAAAGCACGGTCGAACAACTATGATCAAGAAGTGATCCTGAAGCTACTACGTCAAACATAACTCCAACACCGTGTTCACTTCCCGGACTCCGCCGAAGAGACCATCACAGTTACACAGCTTGATTGGTGTATTTTAATTAAGATCAACCGGGTTTTCTACAACGGACATTAACAAATTCCCATCACCCACATAACATGGAGCACGGCTTTGAAAGTTCAAAACCTGCGGGGTGTCCCAACAGCCCATGATAAGCTCTCGCGATCAGCGAAGAATAGACCTTCTCCCGGGAAGGCCCGATCAGTCTCGGAATCCGGCTACAAGACATCTCGGCGATAATAAAACAAGACCAGCAAAGCCGCCCGGATGTGCCGACAAATCCTGATAGAAGTCATGCGTACCTCGGTCTCGAGGCACACGGATAAGTCAGCCTCTGAGTAAAACCAGCCCTCGAGTTGCCCGAGGTGGCCCATGATCTGCTCGGTTCGGACCAACACTCGAAGGAGCACTGGCCGGGGGCTAAAATAAACATGACCCTCGGGCTCCGGAAACCCAAGGAAAAGGGGTATAGGTGAGGCAAATGGTAAAACCAATGTTGGGCCTTCTTTGGAAAAGTCTTATTCAAAGCGAACTGTCAAGGGGTCCCATAAATCACCCGACCGCGTTAGGGGCGCAAAATCCGGAACATAACACGGTATAGCGGAAACTAGAGGCGGCAAGTGTGGAACAAAACACCAGGCATAAGGCGAGCCTTCCACCCTTTACCAAGTATATAGATGCATTAATAATATAAGATATATTGTGATATCCCAACAAGTAAACATGTTCCAACAAGAACAACATCTCCATGTTCAACAAGGAACAAACTTCATCTTCACCTACAACTAACAACGCTATAAGAGGGCTGAGCAAGCGGTCACATAGCCAAACAACGGTTTGCTAGGAAAGGATGGTTAGGGGTTTGACATGGCAACATGGGAGGCATGATATAGCAAGTGGTAGGCATCGTAGCATAGGCATAGCAAAAGCGAGCATCTAGCAAGCAAAGATAGAAGTGATTTCGAGGTATGGTCATCTTGCACGAAATCCATAAGGAGGAAAACGAATCCATGAAGAAGACAAGCGGACGAAGTCGAATGAATCCTCACAACTCCGGAGCGAAACCGAAGCTAACAAGAGAAGCAAACCGGAAACAAACAAACAACATAGTAAACACACAATCATAACCATGACATGATGCACAATCAAGTATGATGCATGTCCGGTTTAATGAGGCATGGCATGGCAATATGCACAAACAACACTACAAATTAAGTGGAGCTCAATATGCAGCGAATTGCATATTGACGGAACACCACATCAATTATTTAGTTCTCTCTCGGTTAGGTACACAACAATATTAAATGTTATTAAACATGGCAAGAGGTGAAGCATAAATAAACTAGCTATTTAGGCAAGTTTAAATGAGGCCGGAAACAACAACAACAATTCCGGAAAATCCTCATGTGCATAATATGGATTTGGAACAGATCTGACCTAAAGCATATTTTTGGGTTGTTAAACATGCAAAGCAAGTACACCATGTTAAACTAGGCATTTTCTACCCCATTTACATATATAATTTATTTAAAATGGAGCTACGGTTATTTAGTTATGAAATAAATCATTTTAGCATGGCAATTAAGCAAAATAAAGCAAACAACAATTTTAAACATTTAAATGTTGTTATCATGATCACGGATGACATGAGCAAGTTTTATGCAATATTATGAAAGCGTTGACATGAGCATGATATGAAGCATTATGTCACCGTGGTGGAAGAAAGGGGTGCCGCGACAGCGAATCCGAAAATGGTGCCACGGCAACATATCGGTTCCGACAGCTCAATCGAGATATCGGTTGCAAAGGAAAGCGTGTGAGCGAGTCATGCAAGATGGTGGGGTGATCCGGATACGGGTTCCCGGAGCAGTGGCATGGCAAAGAGGGCATCGCAAGGTGATTCGGACACGGTCGGTCATCTCGGGTTATACCTCCGGCGTGCGTTCGGTAGTCGAGTTAGTCGAGGAAGTAGATGGAAGTGAGCGTTCTCGCAATGATCGTCGAGGAAGTAGTCGTACCGCGTAGGGGAAGTCGTTGTTCATGTTCGATGGTAGTGGTACATCTCGTCACGGAAGTAGTTGTTCATGTCCGTGGATGTTCGGGGTCCACGGGGTCTTAGTCGTCGACGGTAGTGGATCACGTTCGTTTTGAAGATGTTCGGATCGGCGGTAGTGGTACTTGAAGAATCGAAGCGGACTTGGCGTCTTGGCGTGAAGGTACTTATCGTTAACCACGGAAGTAGTTGTTCACGTTTGGAGTTGAACTTGCCGCTCGTGGTACGGGTCTTGAGATGGTAGTGGTACATGGGTCTTGGAGATGTCGAAGTCGTCGGGTCGTAGTGGTACTTGGCGTTTCGGAGGCGGCAGCGAGGACTCTTGAGGGTGGGCCAGGTGACCTCGGGGCGCGGATCTGGCTGGTGGCGAAGCTTAAGCGCGAGGAGGTCGAGTAGGCCGGGATCCATCAGATCCGGTGGAGGGGCGAGGCGAGGACCCATTCCGGCGGCAGCGGCTTCGTGGCAGCGAGACGGAGGCGAGGAGGAAGAAGACCGGCGAGTGAAGCGGGGAGGCTCGCCCGGCGCGATGGAGAAACTGGTGGCGGTCTGTGAGCCAGGGCACCAGTGGCGAGGGGCAGTTCGAGCCGCGAATCGAAGTCGAGGTTCGTCCCGGTTGGCAGCGCCGGAGGTTGGCCAGCGCCAGCCAGGCCCGGCTGTGGCGTGGCGGAGAAGGCATGATGAAGAAGCGATGTCGGCAGAGGAAAGGATGGGCGAGGAAGAGTAGAAAAGCGGCGGCTGGACTCAGCATCGAGGAGGTGGGCCTTGAAGCGCCATGGAGAATGACAGAGGAGGGGGATCGGCGAGAGATGCTCTGGCGGCGGGATGGAGCGAGGAAGAGATGGGGATCGGGCAGGGTTAGCTAGGGTTGATCGGATTGGGCGGCTGGGCCTGGAGGTTTAGTGGGCGGCCTGAGTGGAGGAGAAAGGCCAGGGCCGGCTGGGCTGGCTCTCTCTCTCTCTTTAAACTCTTAAAAGCAGAGAAAAGAAAGGAAGGGGAAGAAAAGAAAAAGATTAGAAAAGAGTTTGACACAGGGATTATTTTCCGAGCTACATAAAAATGTGAGAATTTAACAAAAATGATCCAAGGATTTTTGGTGGAACTCAGGAAAATGATGAAAATAATAATGGCAAGGTTTTGAGGTCAACTTCGAAGAAGAAAAAGGCATGGGATTTTGCAAGTGTGTTATGATCAATTCCAAAGCGAGGAATATTTTATATAGCTCCCTAATATTGGGAGGATATGTTATAAAGAGAAGTCACCATGTGAATCCCTCGATTTAAATGGATCGAGAAATCCATACAATTTATTTAGAAGAGTTTCAAAAATTAATGATATGATGGCATGATGACATGATGCAATGCAAGAGATGACATGAGCAAAGCACAAACAAAACAAATCACATGGCAAAACTGGAAACCACGGAAGGCAAGCTGAAGCTCCGGTCTTGGGCGTCACAACACTCCACCACTACGAGAGGATCTCGTCCGAGATCTAGGATGGCACGGAGAAAAGCGGAAGAGGAAGAGGTAAAACAAAGTTGCTTCTTTGACAAGCAGAATGAAACCAATGAACCTCGAGAGGTTTAAAAATTGAAAGAAAGAAAACAACGAAGATGAACAAAGTTGAAAACACTCTGTTAGAAAAGAGGAACAAGGGATCTGCGAGAACCAGGAGGTTTAATGATAAGATGAATCTTGAAACCACTCCGGTTAAAACTAGATAGACTAGGAATAAGATTGATATAATTTGGGCAGCACTCCGACTAAAGAAGAAGGAAAACTTGATAAGATGAAAAGAACTTGAAGAGATGACACAACACTCGGTTAAATGGATAAAGCAAGAAAAAGAACATGATCTTTGCAAAACGAGGTGATGGGTGAAGAGAGCAACATCACAATGCCTCAGGAAACAATGCATGATAGATAGAAAGTTGGAATGAATAGAGCGAAGAATGAAACCAACATCTCCCACCATAATGAATTGGAAAGAGCAAACTTCGACGTAGGATTGAGCGGAGTTATTTGAAAAACAACAACGACAAGGATAAGCTTGTGGTGGGCTTATGAAAACATCTCAAAATTATGAGGTGAGCCGCCACCAGCGAAACAATCGATTGAATTAAGATCAACAAGAAGATGAAATCTTCTTTCCCCGAAGAATAGGAGAAAACTTGGATCATTGATAAGCACCATAATAGCAAAATTCCTTAGGGAAGCTTTAGGTGAAATATAGCCCAAGACAACTCAATGAAGAGATTGATGGATTAAAAATACCTCATTCTTGACAACATGTGAATCATGAAACACGAACTCAAATTGTCGAGAATGACATAACACCACCTCAAATGATAAGGTAGAGCGAATTGCACTTGAAATGCAAGAAGAAGAATACTTGAACTCCCAAAACAAAACATGTGTTGAGCACCATGTTCAATTTTGAGTATAGCTTGGCGGACCATAACTCAAGAGAAATCTTGAAGAACAATTGAGAAAAAATGAATCCTTGACGAACCACCATGTAGAACCTCCATGAAGAACTCCGGTGAAAAGGATGATAAAAGAAAGAAGTTGAAAACACAAGGTGAAAACTTGCGGTGAAAAGATGAAGCTTTGAAATGATATAACGAGAAAACTTGGAACTCGGAAAGAAAGATGAACAAATGAAACCAAAATTTTGATGAACCTCGGAATAAGAATTGAATTTACTCGATGAAACAAGAATAAGAATTACATTATGCTCATCCTTCACCAATTAAATTGATGACAAGCAATGGATTAGGCATACTACTTATTCTCGTAGAAAGGATTAAGATAGATATGGCGCAAACTTGGGAAGGTCTTCAACAATTCACGGTAGGATTGGAAGAACGAATGAATTGATATGATAATAAAGGAAATGAAATCTTGAGCGAACCACCGTAAAATTAAAAATGAACATAGCAAAGGCACAATTCACGGGAAGAATTGGAAAAGCGAATAAAGATGCTTGACAAAATTTAGATACATTAGAAACGAAGAGATCATGACCTGATTAGAGGATATTTGACGATGCACGGTGAGATTTGGAAAACAAGAGTTGAGCGTTGGAATGGATAATTACGAGATGATGGCTCAGGAGAATCAAACTGAAAAGACTCTGAAATGCTCGGGTGGGTTAAAAGAATTCTCACAATCAAAACAATTATGAGGATGGCACAAAGCTAGAACCAAGAATCTTGAAGAAAATGGAGCAAGATTTAAGAAAACTCTTCTTGGTCTTCAAAATTCGAGAATGACGATGAAACACCATCATGAATTGTTGAGAGCACTCGGAATGAAAATTAGAAAGGTTGAACCAACAATGAAAATAATTTGAAAGATCTTGGAGAAAGACATTTGGTGATGATAACTCATTCTTCGTCAAACTTTGCAATGAATTTAGGAATAGCTCTTGAAAAATTAGAAGAGTTAGGTAAGATCACAGGAAAAGACACGTGGGTTAGGGCCCACTCAAAAGAACCACCGTTGAACAATTGTTTGAAATAGATATTGCACGGTAGAATTAAATGGCTTGAATGAGATAGCATCCTCAAAAGAACTTGAGTGAGTTGAGAATGGAAACTAGAATCTTCGAGATATCTTCAACACTCGGAACAAATGAATAGCGAGAAATGGATGATTAAGAGATGCACCGACATGAAAAGCATTTGAAATGATGAAAAGAATACGATCAACACGAAAACTTGACTTAAATCCACGGAGAAGAAAATTAGAATGGAACAATGATAAGGTTAAAGCTTCCTTAGCGTCTTCATGAGAAATCACGGATAAAACATTAAAGGAAAAGAATGAAGAAACTTCACTCAATATAATGGATACTTGATTAAGAAATCTGAGTCCTTGAAGAAAAAGGGTGGGAGGGTGGAAATCAAAACAACTTAGGTCGGATGAAGCGAACACCGTTGAGAAAAAGCTTAGAATTGATCTTGCGAATGTTGGAATAATCGGATCCACTTAAAGAAACCGCGGTTGGAAAAAATTAACATGACAAGCTCGGTGATCAAGAAGGATTAGTATTCACATAGCAATATGAGAACACCATTTAGGAAGGTATGGAATCAACACTTGACATTGAAGCAACTTGAATACCACAAAACGGAACAAAAACAAAGTTGGCTTCAAGAATAAGCGGAACAAATACATCGATAGAATTTACGCCCAAAGTGTTAGTGGTGGGGCCCTACGGACCTGACGATATAGCAGACGTCACGAATGACAAACAAGGCGTCCCGAATCAGCATAGCCAAGGATTCTTTAAGGCGTCTCGCGACCACTTTGTAAATCGACCGTGAATGGGCGGACCACTGAGCGTTGAACCCCAATCTCAAATCATACATACAGCCGGAAAGAATATCACCTAAGCTACTAGAATTCCCACCTATAAACTCCGAAACTTTCGGTTATGCAATCTGGTGTTGGGGATCTGAGGACACAAAATATATCACCCCAAACTAACAATACCTAGATCCATTGTATCCATCCGTCAACACATAACCAAGAAACCTTGAAATCGTGTACCTCGACCTTGAAAAACATCCGTTATACAAGTCATGGCAATACTCCCTTTTCGCCCGCGATCTTTGGGCTATCGAGGTTATCTCACCAACAAGCTGCACAAAAGAGATTTCGATGTCGGTAAAACTCAGGTATTCGAGGCTGCAGCGATAAAATTGTGGCGACAACACCTCGAGCTCAACTCCCGGGACACTGCCACAACCCCTAAATGACGGGAGGCACCAAGAACAATGTTCTCGTCACAAAACCATCGAACGATTCCAAGATACCAGCGTGATCCTAAAAAAATTTTTAGTGAAATTTGAGGAGAAAAGTCAAAACTCTCGTCGGGATACCTCACGAGGCGAAGAAGGGTGAGGAGTAAAAAATCTACTCTCCGATATATATAATCCTAAGACTCAAAACATTTTCCATTCTAGACTCAACAACGCCGACAAACAATCAAGTAGGGGGTCCTAAGTGGAAAGGCTCGATTACCAACTTGAAGCATCCTCGATGCGGCTATATCTCCCGTGTGTGAAGCACGACTTAGAAACATAACCGCATTGAAAGCAATGTCATAAGTGAGGTAATCTTCACACAACCATGTAATACATAAGGAAAGAGATACATAGTTGGCTTACAATAGCCACTTCACACAATACATGAGTAAAACATTACATCATCTGATACAATCAAGGTCAGACTCGGAACCAAAATAAAAAGACTACCCCAAATGCTACAGGATCCCGATCGTCCCAAGCTGGCTCCCTCTTGATCAGCTGAAGCGAAACAACACAAAGAACAAGATCTTCATCAAGCTCCTCCTTGAGCTCGGTGCATCACACCTGCAGTTTCATCGGCACACTGCAAACTGGTTTTGGAAGTATCTGTGAGTCAGGGACTCAACAATCTCACACCATGAGATCAAGACTATTTAAGCTTAAAAGGTAGGACAGGGTAGTGAGGTGGAGCTGCAGCAAGCGACTAGCATATATGGTGGCTAACATCGCATAAAAGAAGCGAGAAGAGAAGGCAAAAGCACGGTCGAACAACTATGATCAAGAAGTGATCTGAAACTACTTCGTCAAACATAACTCCAACACCGTGTTCACTTCCGGACTCCGCCGAGAAGAGACCATCACAGTTACACCCTTGATTGGTGTATTTTAATTAAGATCAACCGGGTTTTCTGGCCGGACATTAACAAATTCCCATCTGCCACATAACCCATGAGCACGGCTTTGAAAGTTCAAAACCCTGCGGGGTGTCCCAACAGCCCATGATAAGCTCTCGCGATCAGCGAAGGAATAGACCTTCTCCCGGAAGACCCGATCAGTCTCGGAATCCCGGCTACAAGACATTCACAGCAATAAAACAAGACCAGCAAAGCCGCCGGATGTGCCGACAAATCTGATAGGAGTGCACGTACCTCGGTCTCGGGGCACACGGATAAGTCAGCCTCTGAGTAAAACCAGCCCTCAAGTTGCCCGAGGTGGCCCGCGATCTGCTCGGTTGGACCAACACTCGAAGGACAACAGCCGGGGGGCTAAAATAAACATGACCCTCGGGCTCCGGAAGCCCAAGGAAAAGGGGTATAGGTGAGGCAAATGGTAAAACCAATGTTGGGCCTTCTTTGGAAAAGTCTTATTCAAAGCGAACTGTCAAGGGGTCCCATAAATCACCCGACCCAGCGTTAGGGCGCAAAATCAAGGGAACATAACACGGTATGGCGGAAACTAGAGGCGGCAAGAGTGGAACAAAACACCGGGCATAAGGCAGAGCCTTCCACCCTTTACCAAGTATATAGATGCATTAATTATATAAGATATATTGTGATATCCCAACAAGTAAACATGTTCCAACAAGGAACAACATCTCCATGTTCAACAAGGAACAAACTTCATCTTCACCTGCAACTAACAACGCTATAAGAGGGGCTGAGCAAGCGGTAACATAGCCAAACAACGGTTTGCTAGGAAAGGATGGTTAGGGGTTTGACATGGCAACATGGGAGGCATGATATAGCAAGTGGTAGGCATCGTAGCATAGGCATAGCAAAAAGCGAGCATCTAGCAAGCAAAGATAGAAGTGATTTCGAGGTATGGTCATCTTGCACGAAATCCATAAGGAGGAAAACGAATCCATGAAGAAGACAAGCGGACGAAGTCGAATGAATCCTCACAACTCCGGAGCAAAACCGAAGCTAACAAGAGAAGCAAACCGGAAACAAACAAACAACATAGTAAACACACAATCATAACCATGGCATGATGCACAATCAAGTATGATGCATGTCGGTTTAATGAGGCATGGCATGGCAATATGCACAAACAACACTACAAATTAAGTGGAGCTCAATATGCAGCAGGTTGCATATTGGCGGAACCTCTCACATCAATATTTAGTTCTCTCTCGGTTAGGTACACAACAATATTAAATGTTATTAAACATGGCAAGAGGTGAAGCATAAATAAACTAGCTATTTAGGCAAGTTTAAATGAGGCGGAAACAACAACAACAATTCGGAAAATCCTCATGTGCATAATATGGATTTGGAACAGATCTGACCTAAAGCATATTTTAGGGTTGTTAAACATGCAAAGTAAGTACACCATGTTAAACTAGGCATTTTCTACCCCATTTACATATATAATTTATTTAAAATGGAGCTACGGTTATTTAGTTATGAAATAAATCATTTTAGCATGGCAATTAAGCAAATTAAAGCAAACAACAATTTTAAACATTTAAATGTTGTTATCATGATCTGGATGACATGAGCAAGTTTTATGCAATATTATGAAAACGTTGACATGAGCATGATATGAAGCATTATGTCACGTGGTGGAAGAAAGGGTGCCGCGACAGCGAATCCGAAAATGGTGCCACGGCAACATATCGGTTCCGACAGCTCAATCGAGATATCGGTGCAAAGGAAAGCGTGTGAGCGAGTCATGCAAGATGGTGGGGTGATCCGGATACGGGTTCCCGGGCAGTGGCATGGCAAAGAGGGCATCGCAAGGAGTGATTCGGACACGGTCGGTCATCTCGGGTTATACCTCCGAAGCGTCGCGTTGGGTAGAGTCGAGTTGTCGAGGAAGTAGATGGAAGTAGACGTTCTCGCAATGATCGTCGAGGAAGTAGTCGTTACGCAGCGTGGGGAAGTCGTTGTTCATGTTCGATGGTAGTGGTACATCTCGTCACGGAGTAGTTGTTCATGTCCGTGGATGTTAAAGGTCCACAGGGGTCTTGAGTCGGCGGTAGTGGATCACGTTCGTTTTCGAAGATGTTGGATCGGCGGTAGTGGTACTTGAAGAATCGAAGCGGACTTGGCGTCTTCAGCGTAGGGTACTTATCGTTAACCACGGAAGTAGTTGTTCACGTTTTGGAGTTGAACTTGCCGCTCGTGGTACCGGGTCTTGGAGATGGTAGTGGTACATGGGTCTTGGAGATGTCCGGAAGTCGTCGAATAAATAGTGGTACTTGGCGTTTCGGAGGCGGCGAGGGACAACTGCTTGGGGTGGGCGGGTGGCCTCGGGGCGCCCGGATCCTGGCTGATGGCGAAGCTTAAGCGCAGGGAGGTCGAGGTAGGCGAGGATCCATCAGATCCGGTGGAGGGCGAGGCGAGGACCCATTCCAGCGGCAATGGCCTTCGTGGCAGCGAGGGCAGAGGAGGTCGAGAGGAGAAGACCGGCGAGTAGGCTGCGAGGGAGCTTCGCCGTGGCGCGATGGAGAACTCTGGCGGCGGTCTTGCGAGCAGGGCACCAGCAGCGGGGGAGCAGTTCTAGACAGTGGCGAGATCCGGGTCGAGGTTAAATCCCGGGGTTGCAGCGGAGGTTAGGAGGCGCCAATGGCTGCAGTGGAGCGTGTGAGGAGCCCAGAGGAAGCGGTCGGCCAGGGGAAAGGATGGGCGGCGAGGGAAGGTAGAAGCTCTGGCCTCCTGGACTCGCGCTGGCATCGAGGAGGTGGGCCTGGAGGGCGCCATGGAGGGCAGCGGAAGGAGGGATCGGCGAGAGATGCTCTGGCGGGGGATGGACGAGGGAAGAGATGGGGATCGAGGCAGGGTTAGCTAGGGTTCGGTCGGTGGGGGCGGCTGGGCTGGAGGTTTGGTGGGCGGCCTGAGTGGAGGAGAAAGGCCGAGGCCCGGCTGGGCTGGCTCTCTCTCTCTCTCTTTAAACTCTTAAAGCAGAGAAAAGAAAGGAAGGGAAGAAAAGAAAAAGATTAGAGAAAGAGTTTGACACAGGGGATTATTTTCCGAGCTCACAAAAATGTGAGGAATTTAACAAAAATGATCCAAGGATTTTGGTGGAACTCGGAAAATGATGAAAATAATAATGGCAAGGTTTTGAGATCAACTTCAGACAGAAAAAGGCATGGGATTTTGCAAGTGTGTTATGATCAATTCAAAAGCGAGGAATATTTTATATAGCTCCCTAATATTGGGAGGATATGTTATAAAGAGAAGTCACCATGTGAATCCCTCGATTTAAATGGATCGAGAAATCCATACAATTTATTTAGAAGAGTTTCAAAAATTAATGATATGATGGCATGATGACACGATGCAATGCAATTAAGAGGCTCGAGGCGACCGCGTGGACTAGGCCGCCAAGTCTATCTTTCTCTTGTCATTTATAGATCATGTTTAATGAAAAATCTATTAGATCTGCGACAAGTTATTATGTAATATACACTATCTTAGGCAATCGAATGCAATGTTATTTCCTTTACTTGATTTCTTCCCTTGTATGTTTATACCCTCGCTTTCGAGGGAACTTGTCGGTGCGAGCACCCTTGCCTTGGCCTTGAGTCTTGGAACTTCAGCAGACTTCTTTGGCGGGGTCGCTACCGACAAGCAACCTTATCGCGGACTAGTTGCAGCTCACTTAAGTTGTTGGCGGACTCGAAACAAAGTAAGCGCGACCTAATCATGATTTGGTTCCTCCGCGCAGAGTTTTCCATACAAAGTACTATCGTTCGAGGAAGATAACTTAAAAATTTAAAACTGGTCGTTTAAACTTAGCAACAGCTTTTACATTGTCCATTTTCCGGCAAAGCGACAGTTCCTCGGCGGCGCTTGGCGGCCCACCATTATCTCCTCCTCCCCCGGTTAACTTGTGGGTGGATGAACCTTCTTCTTGTTTGAGAAGAAAGAAGAAAAATAAAGTTATGGAGCCTAATGGCTCATTATAAACTTACAGGTGCGGGTGCTGCACAAGATGTTAGTAAACACATGCATATATGATTATGAAAGCATGTATTGACAAAATGTGTGCAACCATAAACTTCTTGATGCAGCAAGTCTGCGCCCGGCTTTGTACAAAGGATTACATGCAACAGCGGCAAGACTTGTACAAAAGGGTGGTTGCGGAGCAGGTTCCGGCAACAGCGCCTCATAGGTAAAACTTGCGAAGATGCTCTATATTCGAGGAATTGCTCACGGAAGGCCATCTTGGTCTCAAAGCGGACAGCGCGGGCCTAGTGACTCGTTTCACCCGATAAGGGCCTTCCCTTTGGCGTCAACTTGTTGGAATTCTTGGCGGATTGAGCGCGCGAAGAACAAGGTCGCCTTCCTCGAAGCTTGGCATTAACTGCGGCTATGGTAGCGGCGCAAAGCTTCTTTGATAACGAGCAGCTCGTCAGCAACTGAAGGCGATCTTCCTCGAGGAGCAGCGCGTCATCTTGTCGCAGCTGCTCTTGCTCAAACTCATCATAGCGAGCACTCGAGGTGACCCGTATCTGAGTTCCGTGGGAGAACTGCCTCTGCTCCGTAGACTAGAGCAAAGGTGTGCGGCGATGGCTCGATTTGGCGTCGTCTGATCGACCAAGAACCACGGCAGCTCCTCGATCCAGTTCCTTCCGCGCTTGCGCGGCACAGCCGAAAGTTACGGTCTTGAGTCCTCGCAGCACTTCAGCGTTTGCTCTCTCTGCTTGACCGTTGCTTCTCGGATGAGCAGCGGAAGCAAAGCAGATCTTGGCGTAAGATCTTGGGCGTCTTGCATGAAGGTGCGGCTCGTGAACTGTGTGCCGTTATCGGTGATGATCGGTTAGGAATCCCAAAGCGGCAAACAATTGACTGAAGAACTTGCGGTGGTTGTCTTGTGTCACCTTCCTCCTGGTTCCACTTCCGGCCACTTTGTGAACTTGTCGATTACGGCGTACAAGTATTCAAAGCCCCGACAGCTCGGGGAAGGGCGAGATGTCGAGCCCCAGACCGAAAAGGGCGGGATAAAGGGATCGTCTGGAGAGCTTGAGCTGGTTGGTGTATCTGTTTGAATGGGCCTTGCGCTTCACACTTGGTTACTTGTGCGGTTGCATCTGGAGGCTTCGGCGGAAGAAACCTTGCGGAAGCTTTGCGGCAAGTGCTCTTCTTGCCAATGTGGTGACCACATATGCCTCCATGTATCTCATGCCAACAACTTACATCCATCTTCGGCAAATACACTTCAATTTCACTCCGTTGAGTCTTCTTACATGCAGGATGTTGTCAACAAACTGGTACATACTTATTGCCGGGCTACTTTTCCGCTTCTTCTTGCTCTTGGGAAGTTCTCTGTCTGAAGGAAATGGGCGATTTGCTTGTGCCCATGTTGGAGCACGTGGCTCGACAACAAGGACTAAAGGCTCATCTATCCTGCGGGAACATCAGCTTCTCGGCAAAGACACTGTGGGTCCGCGAACTCGATGATCCCGGCAAGCTGCGGAGCTAAACTTGTCGGGGCGTTTGCTTCAGCGATACAAACTGCATGGTTTGTCGGACAGACTGCTCCTCGGTGATATTCGCGTTGGTTTTAGGGACCTTCTTGGCGGCTTGAGAGAGCTCTGCGGGAAAGTAGTCGCCGAAACCAATTTTCTCTTCTTGCTCTGTCTGTTGATGGTGTTACGGTTGGCTGAGTTAGCTTGAGCACAAAATCCCTGGTTCCACAGGTAACTTAAGTCGGCACATTTGGAGAGGCCATCAGCTATATCATTACATGCTCTTGGAGCGTGTTCCATTTGCGAGCCTTCAAAGTGCTCTTCCAGCTTCCTCACTTCATCGGCGTACGCTTCCATCAGCGGACTCGATAATCTTTATTTACTTGGCGGACGACAAGTTGCGAGTCCCCGACAATGAGCTTCTTGATCCCAAGGTCCACCGCAATCCACGAGACCGGCAAGCAAGCCTTCATACTCTGCGGTATTATTTGTTGCTTGTTCCTTGGGAAAGTGCATCTGGACTATGTACTTGAGGTGCTCTCCGGTGGGTGCGATAAGCAACACGCCGGCACCGGCGCCTGCAGCGAAGGCACCATCAAAGTACATCAGCCACTCTTTATTTGCCTCCTTGGCGGGGATGCTTGTCTCTGGAATTTCTTCATCTTGCGTTGGCGTCCACTCTGCTATGAATTCTGCCAATGCCTGCTCTGGATAGTTGAAGTGCTTTCAACTTGAGACCAAAGCTTGACAGTTCAGTGCCCACTCAACAATCCTGCTGTTGCTTACGGATTTTGCAAAATCCTCTTCAGCGAAGCGGTGACAACTGTTATCTCATGTGCTTGGAAGTAATGGCGCAGCTTTCTCGAGGCCATGAGGAGGCGGCAACAGCTTTGCACACAGTACCTTGATCTAGCCCCTGCGAAAGGCCCGACAAAATATCTTTGGCGCTGCACCATCTTCTTACGTATCTTGTCGCAACCTGCGCTGATCCGTCCTTATCGGGACGAGCTTGTGGCGAAGCCCTTGCTTGTCATTGGATCGCTTGCCTCGGTTGCGGCTCATCATCGCCTCCCTCTCCGCTACTAACGCAGCACTAACCACTTGATTGGTTGCCGCTATATACAGCAACAACTTCTCTTGTGGCTTAGGTGCGACAAGTATTGGAGCGGAGGACGAGTATCTCTTCAAGTCTGCAGCGCAGCCTCCGCCGAGAGTCCATTTCATTGGACCTGCCTTTTCAAAATCTTGAAAAAGCGGCGGTAGCGTTCAGCAGACTTAGAGATGAACCTCTTGAGAGCAGCCACGCAACCGGCAAGCCTCGACATCCTTGGCGCTTTGGTGCTTGATCTGCTCAATGGCCTTGATCTTGTCGGGATTGGCTTCAATTCCCGCTGAGATACAAAGAACCGAGAAGCTTGCGGAAGGACTCCAAACACGCACTTCTCGGGGTTGAGCTTGAGGTTGATCTTGCGCAGGTTTGCAAGCGTCTCATCAAATCCTGAACCAGTTGCTCTGTCTTTGCTCTTGACCACTATGTCATCCATGTAAGCTTCTACATTTACGTGTATCGTGGTCCAAAGGCATCATGGACTACCCTTGCAAAGGTTGAACCAGCATTCTTCAAACGAAAGGCATCCGTATAAGCGATCGTGCCACATGGTGTAATGAATGCGGTTTCTCTTCATCCTCTTACGCCATGAAGATCGATGATATCCTGAATATGCATCAAGAAGCGAGCGGATCGCATCCAGCCGTGGAGTCAACAATCTGGTCGTCTGGCGGCAAGGGAAATGGGTCTTTGGGACAAGCTTTATTAACATCGGTGAAGTCAATACAAAGTCTCCATTTCCCATTAGCCTTGCGTACAACTACGGATTAGCCAACCACGTGGGGTGGAGGACTCCTCGACAAGCCTGCTGCTTCCAATTTCTTGATTTCTTCTGCTATGAACTCTTGGCGCTCCTTTGCTGTTTCCTAACTCTTTGCTTGGCGGGCGCGCGTGAGGACGAGACAGCTAGGTGGTGCTCAATTACTTTCACAGGAACACGGGGATGTCGGATGGTTGCCATGCAAACACATCGACATTCGCCCGCGAGAAAGCAACGAGCTCGCCTTCCTATTTAGGATCAAGCGTGGCTTGATGGTGAAGGTACCACCGGTGCCGTCCTCCTTGGCGGGCACCTTCTTGGTCTTTGGCGGAGCTGCCATCGTCTTGTTGCACTTGCGGTGGAGCTCGATGGTGCGTCCTCGGCGGTGGCGCAGCACTCGAAGAAGAGTGCGCTTGCGGAGTGGGCAGCGAGCTCTTGCGGACCTGGTGGTCTTCTTCTTCCCCAGGAGCTTCAGCGGTAAGTGGTTTGCTATCTGTCGCGGCTGCTGCATCCGGTAAATCTTGTCGGCGCGAGATAAGTGCATCTTTCTTGTCGCCATGGACAGAAATAGCGCTTATCGGGCGGGCATCTTGAGTAGGTTGTAAGCATAATGAGGCGGCCATGAACTTGGCGAGTCTTTGGGCGACCAAGTATGCCATTGTAGGGCAATGGGAAATCGGCGGACGTCAAGCGTGACCCTCTCGGTTCTGAAGTTGAGCTCGCTGCCGAATGTTACCGGCAGCGTGATCTTCCCTTTGGGCTTGCTCCTTCTGGGTTGATTCCTTGGAAAGTACCGGTTTCTTGAGCTCATTGTCGAGGATTTGAAGTTTACGGAGCCTGCGGAGGAGATCAAATTCAGGCCGGCCCGCCGTCAACCAACATCTTTGTGACCTTGAGGTTGCGGATGGTTGGTGAGACCAACATCGGCAAACACCCGACCGCGATGATGCGATCGGGGTGATCCTCAATGTCAAAGATGATGGGCGTCTTGGACCACTTGAGAGGTTTGCGTGACTCTATGGATGGTTACTGCTGCATTGACCTCACGCATCCATTGCTTGAGTTGGCGGTCGCGAGGTATCTTGAGCGCACCACCGTCGGCGCAAAGGACCTCCGTTGCCTTTTGAAACTCCTGCTCATCAGCTTCATCGTCTTCATCGTCCTCGTCATCTTCATCTTCATCTTCTTCCTTGTCGCGGCCACGGGAGAGTCATCTCCTTGCTTGCTTGGCTTGGCCTTGCATGGCGTCCTCCCGACCGGGTCTCTTCTTACTTGCTGCACCTGCACCTTCTTGGGCCTTCTCCTTGTCTACGCCGCTCGTATTCAGCTCTCGTAGCTCAACAAGCTGCTCGACTTTCTTGCAGCTCTGGAGATCGTGGCCCTTAGTGCGGTGGATTTTCTGATCTTGCTTGTTGGGCTGTCGGGCTTGTCGGCGGCCGCCACGCTTGGCGGTCGGCGTCAGCAGCAACCTCCTTGCGGACCACCGGCCTTGGCTTTGTTGGCGGCACCATCCTTGCGGACTGCTCGACAACTAGTACTTCTTGGTTTTCTTCCTCCTGTTGTTCCGCTTGCCCGGCTATTTCTTGCAGGCGATCCCCTCAACTGTCAGGACTCTGCTCCCACATTCTCTCACAGGAGTCTTCTTCCTTCTTCAGCGTGCACTTGTCGGCCAGGCGTAGAGCTGTGGCGTCTTTCACTTTGCACATCGCCATCTCCTCCCTCATCCTGCGATTTACGTACATTACGATGGAATGCTTGATCCTTTGCTTGCAGGGTGGGCGTCTGGGATGTTGTAGTGCACTCGGCTGAATCTCTGGATGAATTTGCGAGACTCCCCTCCTTCTGGGCAAGCAGGTGGAATCACTCTCCAGCCATGAGGCTTGTGGCACTTTGTGAAGGCGCCAACAAGCTGGTGGCACAAATCTGCCAAGAAGAAATAGAGCCATCCGGCAAGTGCATGAGCCAAGATCGGCGTTTGGCTTGAGCACCAAGGGAAAGTAGTTGGCGAGGATCTTGTCGTCTCGTCCCCGCAGCTTGCACGCGATGGTGTAAATCTTTGAGGAACTCCGATGGGTGTGTCCTGCCGTCATACTTCTCGGCACGTCTGGTTTGAAGTTTTTCTTGTCGGACCACGGACTTGCCGCAGCTCACGAGTGAGCAGGGGCAACCTACAGCGTCTGACAAGTCGCTGGTTCCCCTGGCGCATGCATATCGACGATGGGCCCGTAGCGTTGGTCAGATTGGCGGCGCTTCTCTTGGATCCGGCAACGACTGTGGAAGTCGCTGTCGAGGTGGATCCGGCCGAGTGGCGATCTTGGCCCGGGAAGGGGAGTGTCACGGTGGGTGCACCCATAAGTCTCAAATCGCCATCGGCTTTCGCGCCTTATCGCCTCGCGGCGTGGGCTCGAGGCACTTCGGTTGCTGCATGGGCGTCGCCGTTAAGCGGCCGTTAAAGACTCCTGAATTGCTGGCCCTCCGTTACGTATTATATATCGGCCGTTGGAAGGTAATCCTAAATGGTTGAAGCTCTTGCAAGAAGCCGGCGGGTGTGGTTGTTATACACACTCTTACCCTTCCACCATTTCTAGCCTCTCTAGTACCATAATTCTCATTTGCATTAAACCAACCATATATAAACAGCCACCATACCTACCTATTATGGCATTTCCATAGCCAGTCAGATATATTTCCATGCAACTTTCCACGTTCCATTTATCATGACCGCTTCATCATTGTCATATTGCCTTGCATGATCATGTAGTTGACATCGCATTTGTGTAGCGCCACCATACATATTTCATACATGTCACTCTTGATTCATTGCCCATCCCGGTACTTAGGAGTATTCATTCATATAGTCATATTTTGTTCTAGTATCGACTTGTAAATAAATAGAATTGTGATGATCATCATTAATAGAGCATTGTCCTAAAAGAAAAAGATAAAGGCCAAATAAAAAGGAAAGGCCAGAAAAGGGGAAGAAATAAAAGGACAATGCTACTATCCTTTTCCACACTTGTGCTTCAAAGTAGCACCATGATCTTTATGATAGAGAGTCTCTTGTTTTGTCTCTTTCATATACTAGTGAATTTTTATTATAGAACTTGGCTTGTATGTTCCAACGATGGGCTTCCTCAAATGCCCTAGGTCTTTGTGAGCAAGCAAGTTGGATGCACACCACTTAGTTTCTTTTGTTGAGCCTTCATACATTTATAGCTCTAGTGGATCCGTTGCTTGGCAATCCCTACTCCCATTGACATCAATTGATGGGCATCTCCATAGACCGTTGATTAGCCGCGTCAATGTGAGACTTTCTCTCTTTGTCTTCTCCACATAACCCCATCATTATATTCTATTCCACCGATAGTGCTATGTCCATGGCTCGCTCATGTATTCGTGAAAGTTGAAAAAGTTTGAGAATACTAAAGTATGAAACAATTGCTTGGCTGAAACAGAGGTTGTGCATGATTTGGATATTTTGTGTGAGCGAAGATGGAAACATAGCCAAACTATGATTTTGTAGGGATGAACTTTCTTTGGCCATGTTATTTTGAGAAGACATGATTGCTTAGTTAGTATGCTTGAAGTATTATTATTTTTATGTCAATATTAAACTTTTATCTTGAATCTTTCGGATCTGAACATTCATGCCACAATAAAGAAAATTACATTAAAGAATATGCTAAGTAGCAATCCACATCAAAAATTCTGTTTTTATCATATACCTACTCGAGGGGCGGCAGAATTAAGCTTGGGGATGCTTGATACTTCTCCAGCGTATCTATAATTTTTATTGCTCCATGCTATTATATATTCTGTTTTGGATGTTTATTGGGCTTTATTATAAACTTTTATATTATTTTGGGACTAACCTATTAACCCAAGGCCAGTGCAAATTGCTTTTTTTTGCCTATTTCAGTGTTTGCAGAAAAGGAATATCAAACGAGTCCAAGGAATGAAACCTTGGAGCATGATTTTTGGAACAAACGTGATCGAGAGGACTTGGAGTGGATGTCAAGCGAACAATGAGGCCACGAGGGGGAGCGCTGCCGAGGCGCTAACCCTCATGGGCCCCTCGTGGCTCCACCGACCTACTTCTTCCTCCTATATATACTTCGTGGCCAGAAACCATTGAGGAGCACCACGAAACCCTATTTCCACGGCGCCTTATATATCCGTGAGATCCCATCTTGGGGCCTTTTCGGCGCTTAGGAGAATCGATCACGGATGGCTTCTATCAACACCATAGCCTCTCCGGTGATGTGTGAGTAGTTTACCTCAGACCCGGGTCCATAGTTATTAGCTAGATGGCTTCTTCTCTCTCTTGGATCTCAATACAAAGTTCTCCTCGATCTTCTTGAGATCTATTCGATGTAACTCTTTTTGCGGTGTGTTTGTCGAGGTCCGATGAATTGTGGGTTTATGATCAAGATTATTGCTACGTCTTGAGCTTGCGTTGGTTTTCGAAGAGGAGAGGATGATGCACACGATGCGTAAGTATTTCCCTCAGTTTTGAGAACCAAGGTATCAATCCATGAGGAGGCACTTGAAGTCCCTTGTACTGCACAAAAGCGATAGCTACTACAACCAACGCGATTAGGGGTTGTCAATCCCTTCACGGTCACTTACGAGTGAGATCTGATAGAGATAATATTTTGATATTTTTGGTATAAAGATGCAAAGTGAAAAGTAAAAGCATAAAGTAAAACAAAGCAAGTATAAAAGTAATGGAGATTGATATGATGAGAATAGACCGGGGGCCATAGGTTTCACTAGTGGCTTCTCTCAAGAGCATCAATATTCTACGGTGGGTGAACAAATTACTGTTGAGCAATTGGCAAATTGAGCATAGTTATGAGTATATCTAGGTATGATCATGTATATGATGTAGAGGGATTCTTACAATATGATGATAAAAACCCATCTTGTTATCTGATGGCCCAACAATACAATCGTGCCTTGCAACCCTTTCATCATTGGGTAAGGACACATAAAGATTGAACCCAAAGCCATGCACTTCTCCCATTGCAAGAACTACCAATCTAGTTGGCCAAACCAAACGGATAATTCGAAGAGACTTGCAAAGATAAGTCAATCATACATAAAAGAATTCAGAGAAGACTCAAATATTATTCATAGATAAGCTGGATCATAAACCCACAATTCATCGATCTCAACAAACACACACAAAAAGAAGATTACATCGAATAGATCTCCACAAGAGAGGAGAACATTGTATTGAGATCCAAAAGAGAGAATAAGCCATCTAGCTACTAGCTATGGACCCGAGGCTGAAGTAAACTACTCACACTTCATCGGAGAGGCTATGGTGTTGATGTAGAAGCCCTCCATGGTGGATGCCCCTCGTGAGCCTAGAACAGGCCCAAGATGGGATCTCGTGGATCTGAGAAGTCTGGCGGTGGAATTAGGTTTTGGCTCCTGTTTTGATCGTTTGGAGGCGTAGGTATATATAGGAGGAAGGAGTACATCGGTGGAGCTTGAGGGCCACGAGGCAGGGGGCACGCCCTGGGGGCCCTCCACCCTCGTGACCGCCTCGTGGCTTTCTTGTGGAGGTCCAAGTCTCCGGTCTTATCCGATGAGAAAATCACGTTTCGAATTTCATTCCGTTTGGACTCCGTTTGATATTCTGTTTCTTGAAATACGAAGCAGGCAAAAAACAACAATTCAGGCTGGGCCTCCTTAATAGGTTAGTCCCAAAATAATATAGAAGTGGACAATAAAGCCCATTATAGTCCAAAACAATAGATAAACTAGCATGGAGCAATAAAAATTATAGATACGTTGGAGCGTAGGGCATCCCAAGCTTAATTCCTGCTGAGTCCTCGGTAGGTAAATGATAAAGAGAACTTTTGATGCGGAGTGATAATTTGGCATGATTTCAATGTAAATCTTCTTAATCATGGTATGAATATTCAGATCCGAAGATTCAAGACAAAAGTTCATATTGACATAAAAATAATAATACTTCAAGCATACTAATCAAAGTAATCATGTCTTCTCAAAATAGCATGGCAAAGAAAGTTCATCCCTACAAAATCATATAGTTAGGCTATGCTTCATTTTCGTCACACAAAGATGTTCCCAACTTCTATACCCGGATGACAAGAAGCAATTGTTTCATACTTAAATAATCTCAAACTTTTTCAACCTTCACGCAATACATGGCGTGAGCCATGGATATAGCACTATGGGTGGAATAGAATATGATGATGGGGATTGAGTGGACAAGACAAAAATGGAGAAAGTCTCATATTGACGAGGATAATCAACGGGCTATGGAGATGCCCATCAATTGATGTCAACAAATTAAAACTAGTGGGTGTGCATCCAACTTGCTTGCTTGAAGACCTAGGGCATTTGAGGAAGCCCATCATAGGAATATACAAGCCAAGTTCTATAATGAAAAATTCCCACTAGTATAAAAAGACAACTTATGAGACTCACTATATGAAAAACATGGTGCTACTTTGAAGCACAATATATGAGACTCACTACATGAAGAACAAGGTGCTACTTTGAAGCACAATATATGAGACTCACTACATGAAGAACAAGGTGCTACTTTGAAGCACAAGTGTGGAAAAAGAGATAGTAGCATTCCCCTTTTTATATTTTTTTGGGCCTTTCTTTTTTTATTTTTGGCCTTTCTTTTTTTTGGGCAATGCTCTAATAATGATGATCATCACACTTCTATTGATTACAACATAAGGATTACAACTCGAAACTAGAACAAGGTATGACTCTATATGAATGCCTCGTGATGTACGGGATGGTGCAATGAATCAAGAGTGACATGTATGAAAAATAATGCATGGTGGCTTTGCCACAAATACAATGTCAACTACATGATCATGTGGCAATATGACAAAAGTAATGTATGTCATGATGATGATGAACGGAGCGGTGGAAAGTTGCATGGCAATATATCTCGGAATGGCTATGGAAATGCCATAATAGGTAGGTATGGTGGCTGTTTTGAGGAGATATAAGGAGGTTTATGTGTGATAGGCGTATCATATCACGGGGTTTGGATGCACGGTGAAGTTTGCACCAACTCTCAAGGTGAGAAAGGGCAATGCACGGTCCCGAAGAGGCTAGCAAAGGCGGAAAGGTAAAAGTGCGTATAATCCATGGACTCAACATTAGTCGAAAGAACTCACATACTTATTGCAAAATTTAGAAGTCATAAAAAATCAAGTACTACGCGCATGCTCCTAGGGGATAGATTGGTAGGAAAAGACCATCGCCGCTCGTCCCGACCGCCACTCATAAGGATGCACAAGCGGTACACTTCATGTTTCAAATTTGTTACACAACTTTAACCATCGTGCATCTGATTTGCTAACTTCAAGCATTTCTAAAATTCACAACTACTCAACTAGCATGACTTTGATATTATCACCTCCATATCTCAAAACAATTATCAAGCATCAAACTTATCTTAGTATTCAACGCACTCAAAAGAAAGTTTCACATATCTTGAATACCAAGTATATTAACATTAAGCAAGTTACCATGCTATTAACGACTCTCAAAATAATATAAGTGAAGCATGAGAGATCAAGTTTCTTTAAAACAAATCCACCACCGTGCTCTAAAGATCTAAGTGAAGCACTAGAGCAAAAATTATCACGCTCAAAAGATATAAGTGAAACTTGCAAACTATCAAGCTCAAAAGATATAAGTGAAGCACATAGAGTATTCTATCAAATTTAAATTCATGTATGGATCTATCAAAATGTGTGTACAGCAAGGATGATTGTGGTAAACTAACAAGCAAAGACGCAATTAATACAAGGCGCTCCAAGCAAAACACTTATCATGTGGTGAATAAAAATATAGCTCCAAGTAAATTACCGATGGAAGTAGACGAAGGAGATGCCTTCGGGGCATCCCAAGCTTTGACTTTTGGTGTACTTGGATTATCTTGGGGGTGCCATGGGCATCCCCAAGCTTAACTCTTGCCACTCCTTGTTCCATAATCCATCAAAAGAATTCACCCAAAACTTGAAAACTTCACAACACAAAACTCAATAGAAATCTCGTGAGCTCCGTTAGAAAGAAAACAAAAGACTACTTTAAGGTAATGTAATGAACTCATTATTTATTTATATTGGTGTTAAACCTACTGTATTCCAACTTCTCTATGGATTATAAACTATTTTACTAGCCATAGATTCACCAAAATAAGCAAACAACACCATAAAACAGAATCTGTCAAAAACAGAACAGTATGTAGTAATCTGTAACTAAGGCAAACTTCTGGACCTAAAAATTCTAACAAAATTAGACGACCTGGAAAATTTGTTTATTGATCAGCAGCAATTGTAATCAGTATTTTATCACGTTCTGGTGATTTTAACAATTCGACACTGAGCACAAAGTTTCTGGAAATTACAGCAAGATCAAATAACTATCATCCAAGAAGATCCAATAGGTTTAACTTGGCACAAACACTAATTAAAAGATAAAACCACATCTAAACAGAGGATAGATGGATTATTTATTCCTAAACAGGAGCAAAAACAAAAACTAAAAAAAATTGGGTTGCCTCCCAACAAGCGCTATCGTTTAACGCCCTAGCTAGGCATAAAAGCAAGGATAGATCTAGGTATTGCCATCTCTGATTGGCAATTCTTCAATGAGGCATCCATCTTTCTTAGAAATTTCTTTCTTTCTGATAATTATCAAATTTTTAGGCCAAAGATCGATAGATTCATTCATAGCAAATGGTTCCTTAATGATAGTAAAAGATCGGGATGAATACTTATAGATTTAAGATCCATGATTTCCTTACTAGATGATTCACCCTTATTTTAGGAACATACATAAGCTTGGAAATTTTAGTGGGAGGAATAGGAGTATTCTTTACGAAAGAAAAAGCGGTTCCCAAGTTGGTAATGATACCCTCAAGTTTATCGATTCAAGTGGAATCTAGATTTATCTTCTCATTAACCATAGGTTCCTTCTCCTTAATATTTTTCAAAGTCATTCCTACCTTAGATCCATATTGAGTAATTTTATTATGGATCTTTTTATCTAGATTTTCAATGGATTCAATGGTAGCAACTTTGTTTTCATTAATTTGAGCCTTTGCATAACATGCTCTAAAGTTAACATAGTTCCATTAACCAAAGAGGTGGTGAGCCAAATAAATCTATTAAAGCACTATAAGAGTCAAAAGTATGGCTACCAAGAAATTCCCTCGGTAATGGTATCAAGGATATATCTATACCAAGATTAGCACCTATGTAAAAGTTATGAAGAAGAAGCTGAAGTAGATTCTGGTAGATCTATTTTGAGCATTGCAAATTCTATACCAAGCATCTTTTAGATTTTCTCCTCCTTTGCTTAAAATTTAGAACTTCATTCTGGGAGATAACGGAGAAGATAAGAGACTAGTCATACCGACAAGCAAGCAAACTAACACACGAGCAAACAAGCGGACGAGGAAAAACAGACGGAAAGAGAGGAGGAGATTGGGAAAGAGAGGCGAATAAAGCGGCAAGGGTGAAGTGGGGGAGAGGAAAGCGAGAGGCAAATGGCAAATAATGTAATGCGAGAGATAGGGATTGTGATGGGTACTTGGTATGTTGAATTTTGCGTAGACTCCCGCAGCGGCGCCGAAATCCTTCTTGCTCGTCTTGAGCTTGCGTTGGTTTTCCCGAGGAGAGGATTATGCAGCACAGTAGTGTAAGTATTTCCTCAGTTTTGAGAGCGAAGGTATCAATCCGTGGGAGCCCGCAGCAAAGTCCTCGTACCAGCACAAAGCGATAGCTACTACTTAACCAACGCGATTAGGGTTGTCAATCCTTCACGGTCACTTACAGTGAGATCTGATAGAGATAATTTTTGATATTTTGGTATAAAGATGCAAAGTGAAAAGTAAAAGGAAAAGTAAAACAAAGCAAGTATAAAAGTAATGGAGATTGATATGATGAGAATAGACCCGAGGGCCATAGGTTTCACTAGTGGCTTCTCTCAAGAGCATAAATATTCTCTGGCGGGTGAACAAATTCTGTTAAGCAATTGTGAGAATGACCATAGTTATGAGTATATCTAGGTATGATCATGTATATAGGCATCACATCCATGACAAGTAGACGAAACGATTCTGCATCTACTACTATTACTCCACTCATCGACCGCTATCCACATGCATCTAGAGTATTAAGTTAAAAGAGTAACACCTTAAGCAAGATGACATGATGTAGAGGATAAATTCATGCAATATGATAAAACCCCATCTTGTTATCCTCGATGGCAACAATACAATACGTGCCTTGCAACCCTTTGTCATTGGGTAAGGAACATAAGATTGAACCCAAAGCCATGCACTTCTCCCATTGCAAGAACTACCAATCTAGTTGGCCAAACCAAGCGGATAATTGAAGAAACTTGCAAAGATAACTCAATCATACATAAAAGAATTAGAGAAGACTCAAATATTATTCATAGATAAGCTGGATCATAAACCCACAATTCATGGTCTCAACAAACACACAAAGAAGATTACATCGAATAGATCTCCACGAGAGAGGGAGAACATTGTATTGAGATCCAAAAGAGAAGAAGCCATCTAGCTACTAGCTATGGACCCGAGGTCTGATAAACTACTCACACTTCATGGAGAGGCTATGGTGTTGATGTAGAAGCCCTCCGTGGTGGATGCCCTCGGTGACTCCAGACAGAGCCCCAAGATGGGATCTCGTGGATACAGGAAGATGCAGGGGTGGAATTAGGTTTTGGCTCCTGTTACGTCGTTTGAAGTGCGTGGGTATATATAGGAGGAAAATACGTCGGTGGAGCTTGAGGGCCCACGAGTGGCGCCTAGGGGCGCCCTCCACCTCGTGACCGCCTCGTGGCTTTCTTGACGGAGGTCCAAGTCTCTGGGTCTTATCCGATGAGAACATCACGTTTCAGAAGATTTCATTCCGTTTGGACTCCGTTTGATATTCATTTCTTGAAATACTAAAAAGGCAAAAACACAATGCAGGCTGGGCCTCCGGTTAATAGGTTAGTCCCAAAATAATATAAAAGTGGAAAATAAAGCCCATTATAGTCCAAAACAATAGATAAAGTAGCATGGAGCAATCAAAATTATAGATACGTTGGAGGTATCAATTATCTATGAACAATATTTGAATCTTCTCGAATTCTTTTATGTATGATTGGTTATCTTTGCAAGTCTCTTTGGATTATTAGTTTGGTTTGGCAAGTGAGAAGGGCTTGACAACCCCTTTATCGCGTTGGTTGTAAGGTTCTTACTTGTTTGTGTAGGTACGAGGACTTGGGTGGCCTCCTCTTGGATTGATACCTTGGTTCACAAAAACTAAGGGAAATACTTCGCTTACTTTGCATCACCCTTTCCTCTTCAAGGAAAAACCAATGCATGCTCAAGATGTAGCCTTTGTGGCAACCCTTTGACATATAAAAGGAGGCCCGAGTGTCTTGTGGTGGGATTCAGACTTTTGGACTGGGCATGCACATCGCTAGTTCAAGAGCTCAAGAACACCAAATAAACACGGACAAGCAACACTAGGGTTTCACGCATCATTTGCGGCCCGAACCTGGGTAAAAATCCCCCGTTGATCGCTAGACCTGCTCTTTGTGCAGCTCCACGCCCCAACCGTGAAGGATTCCTGTGATCCCATAGGTGTGGTTTCCCGATATCGTTGGCGCGCCCGGTAAGGCGCGGTGTGAAAATATGGTCTAGAAGTTAACGTCAACTCCTTCATCGCCATGGCTCCCAAGAAGAAGGGATCAGCGTCGGTTCGTCTGAGTCGAACCGCCGTGCAACAGGCGGGTGATGGGGCGGTCGCGGATGGTGGCGGAGGAGTGGTGTGAGCCTCCCGACACCCTGCAATCGGAGCCGACAGGCGGCATCCTCCGTGCCCATGACGATGAGCCGCCGCCCGCTGGGCCGGCGGGGGCGTGCTGCCCACAGGCGGCAACCTCGAGATGCCCGGCCGGCGCGCGCCGCCGATCTTCCAGACCCGCAGCGTGGCGAGCAATGCTGCGGCGTCCGTGCCCGAGCACCACCACGGAAGAGCCCTTTGTGTCACTCTCGAGACGCACCGGGCCAGCATGCGCGCCAGACGCTGGCGGGAATGGCGCGTGACATCGAGACGTGATAGAGCTCCTTCTAACATGGTTAGAAGTCGAGGCGCGTCACACCCATCCATCTTTCACCGCCACCCACAGCGAAGCATTGGCGGCGCGTGCAACTGCTCTCGACTTTCCTCCTGCCGGCGGGCTCGGAGTGGAGAGCCACCATTGAGCCTCGTCGGCTTTGCCAATAAAGATGAACCCCGACCAGCGAGACCCTGTCTTACGATCACAGTAGAGCGGTGCATGCCGGTGGTGGAAGGACCGGAGTCTGCAACCTCGGTGCACTTTCCTCATACCTTGACAGCAGCCGCAGCGGCTCATCGGCGACGCCTATGACAACGTTCCACATCGTTGTCCGACCCTTGAAAGCTGCGACCAACGTCAAGTTCTTGGGAGCGAGCCTAGGAAGACGCTCAGACCACTATCGATCGCGGCGGGAAGCATGCCATCGTGGATAGGTGCGGGGCTCACTATGGACCACCACGCCAGAGGTTCGGTGACTTAACTTATGAGGTGGGTTGTCCAGCCTTTACCCATGAGCTGCGGCAGTTCGGTGGCCCTCACGCACATTCAAGCCTGAGGTCGAGAAAAGTACAACGGCAAGACTCACCCGTCGGAGTTCCTCGGCATCTACACTATCGCGATGCAAGCCGCGAGGCTCGCGGACGACAAGGTGCTTGCCAACTACTTCCCATTGGCACTTAAGCCCGCGTCATGTCATGGTTGATGCACCTGCCGATGGATTCCATTTCTTCTTTCGGATCGTGCCCGGTTTGTTCGTGCCTTTACCGGGGCCAAGCTCCTGTCCGGCAAGCGATTTGCATGTCATCCCCGGAAGGGCGGCAAAACCTTGAGCAAGTACATACAAAGGTTCAGCTGTATGCGATAACATCCAGATGTTCACCCCGCCATCATCGATGCATTCCGTCGAATGTGCGCAACATAAGATGTGGAGCTGGCGATGAACAAGGTTAAGGATGTAACCGAGCTTTATGTTACGGCGATGAATGTCTGAAGAAGGAAAGTACGGCGAAGATGCGGTCGGAAATCGATTCCCAGAAGCGGACGTCGCCTCGGTGAAGGGCCGACACTCGATAGGCGTAAAGCCAGACCGTGTTGCCATCTAGGGATCCGCGACCCGGCACCAAAGAAGGCCAAGGATGCGACCACAGCAAGGAAGTTGCGGGTGCGCCGCTTTCTTGCGCCGTGCCGACAAGCCATAAAACTCAAACAATACTACAAGATCCATCACACCAAGGGCCATGACCTCCGAATTGTCGGCGGGTTCAGCTGCTGCAGAAAGCGGCTAAGTATGAGAGGCGATAAGGAGAAGGGCGGGATGGTGCAAGCGTGGCGGCGAGGAGGTAGCGCACGACAAGATAATCAACGAGAGGCCCACTCGAGGCCGCGACAAGAAAGAGGGAAGATGATCATGATGAGGACGACTAGTCCGGCGAGCATGGGTTCGAGAAAGCTACAGGCCATGTGCCCGATGGTGGCGCCTCGTTGCATACCTCTCACCGCCAAGCGAAGCGATTGGCGCGTGAGGATCCTTGTAAGCGAGCCATTGTTCAACCCAGAGATCAAGTGGTCCACATGCTATTATTTTTGACACGAGGATCACCAGCCGCTGGCGGTGGTGGTGTTTGCCGTTGTTGGTTTCCCCAACAATCTGAAACCTCAAGGTGACAAAAGTGCTAGTTGACGGTGGGGCGGTCTAAACTTGATCTCGCCTGGCGTGATCAAGAGGCTGCAAATCCTCGATGAAGATCTCGAGGAGGCACGTTTCAAGTGGTCAACCGGAGGAGTCGGCCGAAGGTAAATCACGTTGCCCGTTACATTTGAGGCGGCTGAACCATAGGGCGGATAAGATTGTTTTTATGTTGCCAAGATCCCTTTGCCCTATAATGGGATCTCGGCCGTGACGCTGGCCAAGTTTATGGCGGCATCACATTACGCCTACAACACGTTGAAGATGCCGGCCAATGAGCATCATCACCGTCCCCTCTCGATAAGAAAGACGGCTCATCTGCGCCGACCAACTCTAGGGAGGCGATTCACAAGCTGCCGCCAAGGCACTTGCTCTGCGGCTGAAGCCACGAGAGGAAGAAACCGGCAAGACCTCCTGCACCCTCTCGGCAAGCGCACCTCTTGGTGTTGTGCTCCCATCGAGGACGTGCGGAGAGCTCCACCGGCAAGAGCAAGAAATCCAAGGCAGCTCCACGAGAGACCATAAAGGTGCCCGTCAAGGAGGGCAACGCAGGCGGGGCTTTACTATAAGCTCCACCTCGATAGCAAATAGGAAAGCACGCTCATTGCCTTCCTGCGGCGAATGTCGATGTGTTTGCATGGCAAGCATCCGACATCGGCCCCGAGGAGGTGATTGAGAACCACCTTGCTATCTATCCCCATGCGCGGCCCGTCAGCGGAAGGTCGAAAGCAAGCTTTGGGCGACAAGAGTTCATCATCGAGGAGATCGGAAGTTGGAAGCGGCGGCGAGAGGAGTGCTCCACCCCGTGGTTGGCCAATCGGTGGTAGTTCATAAGGAAAATGGGAATGGAGGCTGTGTATTGACTCTCTGAGATATCAATAAAGCCTATCCAAAGGATCCTTTCCTCTGCCACGCATTGACCGGATAGTGGACTCCTTTGCCGGGTGTGACCTCTGTCATTCCTCGACGTGCTGGATACCACGAGATCTTCATGATGAAGGAAGATGAGGACTGCGTTTGTCGCCCTATGTACAGGCTTTTGTATGGATGCCTTCGGGTGAAAAAGCTGGTTCGACATTTGCCCGAGCAGTCCAAATTGGTTTTGAGCCCCAAGCTGCATAGAAATATGGAAGCTTATATGGATGATATAGTAGTCAAAACCAAGGACAAGACCACACTCGTCAGGATCTGGTGGAAACATTTGCCAACCTCATAAGATCAACCTCAAGCTCAACCGGAGAAGTGCGTGTTCGGTGTCCCATCCGGCAAAATTCTTGGTTTCTTTGTGTATCAACGTGGAATCAAGCAAATCGACAAGATCAAAGAGATTGAGCAGATTGAAGTGCCAAGGCGGGTCAAAGACATTAGTAGGCTCGCCGATTGCGTTGCTGCCCTAAGTAGGTTCATCTCCAAATCTTGCGCCCTCCCTTTTCAAAGTTCGAAAAAGGCGGGTCCAATGAAATGGACTCAGGAGGCGGCGCTGCAAGATTGAAGAGGTACCTCTCCACACAAATACTAGTCGTCTAAGCTACAAGAGCCGTTGCTGCTATATCTAGCGCCAGAATCAAGTGTCATCTTTCGCTAGTGGCACAAAGGAATTTGAGGAAGAAGCGGCGGCGTGGCGAGGTCGGATGATGGGCAGGGCACTCCCAGGGCCGATGCGGGCAGGCGGAACCCCGGC